>JAHBCN010002619.1:0-87046 GCA_019359885.1 Listronotus oregonensis
CTTTAACAACGCGATCATCACTGGCCGTATTTTTAATAACCTTAACTTTAAGTTTTAATTTGTTGGAATAAACCATTAACTTATAATAAACCCTGTAGGTGGGGTGTAAAATTATACCCAGACACACTGTACCTACATAATAGTCAATTCAAAACGCGGGTTCGGGAGACTACCTACGTTTATTGGATCGCTGATTCCGAATTTCAGGGTCCCGCAGCTTGGAAGTTTCCGCATCACCCTTAAAAAAATAATTAAATTGCTCTTTAGGCACCTAGAAAATACTCGCAAAGTACGTTTTTTGTATCGCTTATTCCGAATTTCAGAGTCCCAAAACCCTGGACCTCCAACGTCACTTCTAAACGGGCAAAAAATACCCTTTTAGGGGTTGTTCTTTTTAAACCAATTGTTCGTTAAACATCTAGAAAATATTCTCAGGGTACGTTTTTTTAGGTCGCTGCCACCGATTTTGAAAAACTTTTGAGTCCCGGGAATACCCTTAAAAAGGTAAAACACTCCCTCCCTAAAATATCGTACAATTAAAAAAAAAATGCAAACAAAAAAATGTGTGCTTTATGCCTAGAATTTTGAATAAACAGCCATTTCACGACCAAAAAAATATTTCCCTCCTCTAAGGGATTATAGGTACCCCTCGCACCCCTTTTGGGGGCTTAGAAAATATCCAATTCGAATTCAAAGTAAAACGATGAGTTTAAAATAATTTCTTCTGTATTTTTCTTTATTATGCCAAAAAATTCGCTTACAAAAAAGTATCACCAGATGTTTTGGGGATTGCTGGGGTTGTTTCACCCCCAATGAATTACACGAAAATTTAATTTAGGCTCAAATTAATATAATGTCATGAAAAATGCAATATTTTCTTAAATAATTTCTATAATTTTTTATAAGATTATTCTTAAAAAACCCCCAAAAAGGGTGTTTTTTGCCTTTTTAGGGGTGACGCTGGGATTCAAATGTTTTGGGACTCCCAAATTCGGAATCCGACCCAAAAAACCTACCCTGAGAGTATCTTAGGGTAGGTAAAAGGGTGTTTTTTCCTTTTAAGGGTGTCGCCGGAATTTCAGGGTTTAAGGACCCCGAAATTCGGAATCAGCGTACTCCGGGAGTATTTTTTAGGTGCCTAAAGAGCATTTTCATTAAAAAACCTCTAAAAATGGTGTTTTTAGCATTTTTAGGGAAGATGCCCATATTTCCAAGCTGCGGGGCCCCGAAAAAATTCAGAATCAGGGATCCAAAAAACGTACCTTGAGGGTAGTCTGCACTTGCAGCGTAATTGGGCGCTAGGACCCGCGTTTTTAATGGACTAATACATAATATAATAACTTAACAAAGTTTCAACATCTTTTTAATGAAATATTTTATTTTTATGTTTTTCGTTGTGTTGTAGGATAAAAATAAATGCTTTAATAAACAAAAACATTATCGTCTATTTTTTTTACCTAGGTGGTATACCAAGTATTATATTTCGTGACTGAATTGCTCCAATAATGGGCTCCATATTAGATTACCAAAAGGCAATTATAGTTAAGCAGCTTAGTCATCATATAACGCAACCAACAACCTGCTGACTTGACTTCTTCGCTTGCACTTTCCGTTCTTCGCCTTTGTATCGTTCGCAGTTCATTCGGTACTTCTTTCCCCTTACTTCGCCCATCCCATTGCACGGTACCTACATTCAACAGGTAAATGGTAGAATTCCCGCGTGTCTGTTTTTTTCATGCTCGTCCTTTTTCGGCCGATTTCGAGAGGTCTCGCCCGGCCATCCGCGACTCAGCCCGTATGGCGCGACGCGTCGGTGTGTGTTTACCGCGAAACATGACGGAATTTTCTAAGCAGACCTCATCAGTGCTCTACCCAGTTTATTCGCTGTTGTTTGACGGTTTTTGTTTTCGTTACGGTTGCTAGACGCGTTTTTTTTTCTTCGGACTATTTACGTTTTTTTTACGCGGTAAACGTCACGCCAAATTCTGGAATTCCTTGTCAGTCAGTGATTTGTTTGATTTAAGGTCATTAAAGTGATAGTGGCAGTGCTCGAAGTGAGCTTTTGTTTTTGGATTAACATTCAGCTCTTAACTCGTCTTTCGCCGTTTGGGCCCCACAAAGTTAAAGCATCGGTTAAGGTAAGATGTAAAGAAAAAATAAAAAAGTTAATTATAGGTAGTTTATAACCTCACAAGTAGTTTTTTTTTAAAGTTATATTGTTATTTTACAAAATTATCTGTTTTTATAAGTATAATTGCTTAAAAAGATGAAATGTTATTCTTGTAGATTATTTTATGTTTTTATATCACTAGAATAATATTCCAAAATAATGGCAGTTATGGCAGTTTTTTTGTTACTATTTGCTATTTCACTTAAATATGATATACGGGGATTTTTTATCAGGCTGATCCCAAATTAAAAGTCAGTTTTTCTCTCCAAAAATTCCTAATATTTGAATTAGGACTCCCGCTCTGATCTAACCTCAAAACTCCATGAAATTTCCTAAATTCCTTCGTTTTAAAATTTAACAGCCAAATTAAACAATTTTTTGAAAAAACACCTATTATACTCCACGATAAATTTATTTCCACGATTATGTGATCATAATTTTTATTAAAAATCTCATATTTTTTTTTTGTAATTCTTAAAGAATGACAATGAAATTATCTAGGAATTATTAGACACATTAATATGTTGGTACAAATAAGACAAGCGAGATAATTAAAAACCGTCAACTTTTTAATTTTAATTGTTTTGGCATTAAATTTGGAAAAAAAATTATAAAAATGTGTTTAATAACGAAAATTTTCACCTAATATTATTGCAGACAGTAAGAACCTTTCATTAATTACGTAAGGGTCCTGAGGGGGAGGGGAGGGGTTAAAAACTCTATACATGCCCTTATCTAGGGGTGGAGGGGGTAAAACCCATTCACGTAATATTTAACAAGTCGAAATTTATTATTAAAAATCTAGTTCTATTTCGGATGCTGAATGGTTTTCTTCATTCTTCATGTGCATTTTGATTTACATCTTATTTTACAAATTTTTATTGGTTATTACAATTTTTTTCTTTAATGGGTTTATTTTAGACTAAATAATTGTCCAATTAAAATATAAAGATAATCCATATCTGATAGCAATGAAACCGAGAATGAAACAGTATAACCTAAATTATCTGCTAAAGAATAAAAATCTTTTTTTACGACTGGCACTAAAAGTAAGGTAATTGTCTAGAAAGTGGCCGCAACTCCCATTTTGACCAAATTTGGCATACGGGGGTTTTTTGGGGCGCTGATCACGAATCTGAAAAAAAATATTTGGCGGAAACGTTTCGTTTTCAGGAATATTATCCATCATCAAACTTGAAAGTCAAACTAACCTCATTTACACTATATTCCCCCCCTTCTTTTTGTACACAATTCTTATTTTTTACAGTAAAGTATCACTGTCTTTAATAAGCTTTTCTTTTAAACCTTTTTTGTTTATTTTACACCTTTTTCTTCGTTAAAGCCAAGTATCACTTTCAAACGGGGCGGCCATGTTGTATATATTGTATACCTGGTTGCAGCGTTTGAAAGTGAATTTTTACAATTAAATGAAAAATGAGTATAAAATAAATATAAAACCAAGTTTTTAAAAGGTGTTTATTAACTATTGTGTTCCAACCAGTGTAAAAATCAAGAATTCTGTACAAAAAGAAGGAGTGTGTAGTGAGGTTAGTTTGATTTTCAACTTTGACAATGGATATCTCAAAAACGAAACGTTTTCGCCAAAAAAGGTTTTCAAATTCGTGATCAGCGCCCAAAAAAAACCCCGTACACCAAATTTGGTCAAAATCGGAGTTGCGGCCACTTTCTAGACAATTACCAAAAGTAACATTTTTCTCATTGGTTACTAGCTTTTAAGATAAACTATTTCTCCGGAGTATTTCTCATAAACACAAACAGTGAGAAAAGTACCTTTCTCTCTAGTGAGTAAGGTAATTTGCTCTCCATTGCTATATGAAATAGTTAGTTATCCAGCAGCCTATGGCAGTTGGCGTCGCATAGCAACGATTAAACAAAAAATGAATGTATCATGCATCGACGAGCGACATATTTATTGCATACCGAGTTACATATTATTTTTTGTTTCGCTATAAAAGAAATTTTCGTAGAAAAAGTATCATGTGCGACATGTGAAAAAAGCATATTTCCCACTCGCTTATTTGCGGAACCTTTCATATTTTAGAATTAGGCACTTGATTATACAAAAAAATTAAATAAATTCTTAAAGCTAAATAAACATTTACCTACATACCTCGCTACAATACTATACTATTAAAAATATTTCTTAGATTGCTTTATTTTTAGCAACTGTCGCCATCCTTTGAAAGAAGGTATTTCTTAAAATCTAGGGAAGTAAAAGCAAAGTAGTATTGTTCTAAATTTAAAAAGCGGGGCATTTGGGGTACTTAGTGTGGCCCGTGGCGCGTGGAAGCAAGTGGAAGAGCGTGGTAATACCAAGTCGAGTACGTGTTCTGATAAAGGCCCATGCCCGGCCGAAACGTTGTTTTTGATAATTTTACATTGGAATAAAATAAAAGTGGTTTTAAGCAACCTTACATTAATTTAACCGACGTTATTAAAAAGAGTAAGATGTTGGAAATGTTAAATATACAGTGTAAGTCTCGAGGTGAGTCTCTAACTTTGAATGAATTCGATAAATGATAAATCAAAACAAGTTATTTTTTGGAAAAATGCTAGGAACCGGCGATTCGCTCTTTTTAATAAAAAAATATATGTACAGTACCTATGTAATGATTTTTTAAATTGGAACCCAAGTTTTTTTAAGGTGTTGTCTGTAAGAGAGCTGGGTAGGAATTTTACAATTTTACTTTCATTTATGTTAAAAGTTCTGATTGCTTGAACTTCATAATTTTGTTATCCGTGAGATAACCCTAAGGGACTTTTAAATGGGACATTGAATTATTTCTATTCAGGGTGTCATCTAAAAATAAATTTAAAATTTTAGGTAAGTATTACATTTTTGTATTCCGTAAACAGGGAAATTATTAAAGAGCACTGGTAAAGCTTCATGTAAAATTACAATAAGATATCCCATTTATATATCGCTTAAGGTTACCTCAAGAATCGCATAAATTTAAAAACCTTAGAAAATCTAACATCGTAAGTTTTAAAATACAGTTAAAAAAAATGATACATTTACTTAAGGTTGGATTGACGTTGATCTCAGAAATAACATATTTAAATTTGAAGAATATTTACCAAAAACTAAATTGGTTAAGAGTTACAGCACTTCAAAATGAGGCTAAAATTATATATTGCAGCTCGGGTTCCGTGCTAAAATCGACGCTTGATTAATTATCTGGATTATGTAATACATTTGTATTATAAACCGGTCAACAAATGAACCTGGCCACCCTGATTTTTTATCTAAATTCGACGGCCCATAACTTTTTTAATTTTTAACCGATTTTTGAATTTTTTTATCCCTTAGAAGGAAATTTTATTGGCTTTGAGCTACTTGTGGCTAATTTTTTAAACGTTGCTAGGGCTACGTTATACAGCGTATTAAATAAACATGTCACATTTTTGACGAAAATCAAAGTTCTCCCAGTTTTACAAAATTGAAAGAATATTTCATTTTCATCACATGGAATTGTATTAACTGAACCATTACCTCGAGACATTTTCGCATTTTTTATTTAAAAGTTGGTTATTAAAGAAATTACAGGGGGCTATTCAAAAGTAGTACATTTTTGCCAATTTTTTCATATAAATTAAGATACTTTTACTTAAAACAGTCGGAAAACCATTAAAATAAAGACTTTTGGTCCAATAAAAATAAAAAATAATAAATGCAGTTAAATAAACGAATGCATTATACAGGTTGTTTAAAAATTAAATAGGGCACTGGGCATGTGCAAATTTTATAAAAATTCCTGAGTCCCAAATCTATAAAATTGAAAAATATTTTGTTTTTTACCACATAGGTGAATTAACTGAATCATAACCTCGGGACGTTTTCGCAATTTTGATTAAAAGTTGGTTATTAAAACAATTACAGAGGGTTATTAAATGTAGTGCATTCTTACCAATTTTTCTAATTACATTAAAGTAATTTTATTTAAAACAAGACAAAAACCTTAAAATAAGCACCAATATACCTGGTTAAGATAATTTAAATAAAGGCAATTAAAAAATTATACAGGATGTTTAAAAAGTAATTGGAGCAAATGGAGAGCTGCTAATGTTAAGAGTTCTTATGTCCTAATTTTTTTACAGAGTGATACACCTAAACTGTTGTTGTAATTGTTTTTATAATTTTTTACTATACGTTCCTTAAAAAATAAATACAGAGGGTTATACAAAAGTACTGCGTTTTTCCATTTAAATAGAGGTGGAAAGCTGAGCATCTTCTCTTGGCATTCTTTCAATAGGGTTATTAATAAATTCTAGTGGAGTTAACTTCCCATCCCCTAGTAAAGTATTAATTAAAAGAAAATTACATTTTTACACTTAATAAAACGAAAGCATTTTATTTTGTTGTGACCGGTTAGACGGTTTTTAAAAGTAAATAAATACCCATAAGTATTCTAGTTACCTAGGTAGAGTATTTCAACGACTTTAGGGTTACCGTAGTTACCACTTATCATTGCATTTAAAAGTCATTTTTTTTACAATATTGAATGATCCTTAATTTCCCTTGTTATTTATTTAATTTCAAAATGGTTCGTAGTCGATTAAGTGAGAACGAATTAAGAAATATTTTGCTTTTTTGCACAGAGACGGTGTATCAAATAGAGCAATTGCAAAAATGTACAACAGAGCACGGTCGGTTATTGGTAATGTAATTACTAGACAGAGAGAAGCAGGCAATATTCAATATCGACATGGTGGAGGCAGACCTAAAAAAACAAATATAAATTCCGATGGAATTTATACGCATTACAGCCTGCCGCAACCCTACCAGGAATGCCACTCAAATAAATAATTCGTTGAGAGCAGCAACTGGTATCCTAATTTCGAATCAACTTTTTAAGACGCCTTCATGATGCAAACCTTAGAGCAAGAAGACGTGCGGTTTGCCCTCTTTTTAAGAAGAGAACACCGGGCTGCACGAAGAACGTGGGCACAGCAGCATCAAAATTAGGGGCCAACAAGACTGGCAAAAACTGTATGTTCAGTGACGAATCTCGTTTTAATATGTTTCGTCCTGATGGTCGTACTACATGGTGTGGAGACAAGTTGGGGAGCGGTATAGAGAAGAAATGATGGAATCACGGGTTGCTTTTGGTGGTGGAGGAATAACTGTGTGGGGTGGAATAATGGTTAATGGGAGAACTGAGTTGGTCATTTTACCACGAGAAACCATGAACGCCGTTCGTTACAGAAACATGTGCCTAATTCCCAATGTTGTACCTTTTGCACAAAATTTTTGGTGAAGGGTTTGTTTATGTGGACGACAATGCTCGTCCACATAGAGCAATGATCGTTAACCAAGTTTTTGTTGACAACAATATCCAAAGAATGATATGGCCGCCGAGGTCTCCGGACCTTAATCCCATTGAACATGTATGGGCTAGGTTGGGAAAGCAGCTATCGTTAAGGGATCCCCGACCAGCAACTATCGAAGCTCTATCACAAGCTTTATTAGAGAATGGCAGTTAATTCCACAACAACTTATTAATCACCTGGTTGAAAGCATGCCAAGAAGATGTTTAGCTGTTCTTCGATCTCGCGGAGGTCCAATAAAATATTAGTTTTTTTTTTTAATTTAAAAATTTTGTTTTATTTAATAATTATTTTTTTAGTTAATAATTATTTTTAATAATGTATATTTAAAATTATTTTTTTTACCTTTTCAAGTTGTTTATTTAGAAGTTTTTAATTGTTATTGTATTTCTTAATTTTATGTTTAAAAAATTCCAATCTTATTATTTTAAATAAAATAAATTAAATAAAAATAATTGATGTTTTTTCTAAATAACTCTATAAAAAGTTTATTTTTAAAAGGAATTGCAAAAAACAATAAAACTTTTAGAAAACCCCCAATAATTTCTTTATTAACCAACTTAAAACAAAAATTGCATAAATTTTCCGAGGAGGCTTAACGGAAAATAAAAATGTTTTTTTAATTTCATAGATTTGCGACTTGATATTCTTACAAAATTTGTAGCTGCCCTGTAGGTTTTCTAATCCATTTATTGTCGTTATCTTTATTAGGAGTAATGGTTTCTATCATAATGATTTCAAATTACTTCCAGGTGACTATTACCTCAATTTAAATGAAAACTTGGCAAAAATGCAGTACTTTTTGTATAACCCTCTGTATTTATTTTTAAGGAACTTATAGTAAAAATTATAAAAACAATTACAACAACAGTTTAGGTGTATCACTCTGTAAAAAAAAATTAGGACATAAGAACTCTTAACATTAGCAGCTCTCCATTTTGCTCCAATTAATTTTTTAAACATCCTGTATAATTTTTTTAATTGCCTTTATTTAAATTATCTTAACCAGGTATATTGGTGCTTATTTTAAGGTTTTTGTCTTGGTTTTAAATAAAATTACTTTAATGTAATTAGAAAAATTGGTAGAGAATGCACTACATTTAATAACCCTCTGTAATTTTTTTAATAACCAACTTTTAATCAAAATTGCGAAAATGTCCCGAGGTTATGATCAGTTAATTCACCTATGTGGTAAAAACAAAATATTTTTTCAATTTTATAGATTTGGGACTCAGGAATTCTTATAAAATTTGCACATGCCCAGTGCCCTATTTAATTTTTAAACAACCTGTATAATGCATTCGTTTATTTAACTGCATTTATTATTTTTATTTTTATTGGACCCAAAAGTCTTTATTTTAATGGTTTTCCGACTGTTTTAAGTAAAAGTATCTTAATTTATATGAAAAAATTGGCAAAAATGTACTACTTTTGAATAGCCTCCTGTAATTTCTTTAATAACCAACTTTAAATAAAAAATGCGAAAATGTCTCGAGGTAATGGTTCAGTTAATACACCCATGTGATGAAAATGAAATATTCTTCAATTTTGTAAAACTGGGAGAACTTTGATTTTCGTCAAAAATGTGACATGTTTATTTAATACGCTGTATAGCGTAGCCCTAAAAACGTTTAAAAAATTAGCCACAAGTAGCTCAAAGCCAATAAAATTTCCTTCTAAGGGATAAAAAAAATTCAAAAATCGGTTAAAAATTAAAAAAGTTATGGGCCGTCGAATTTAGATAAAAAATCAGGGTGGCCAGGTTCATCTGTTGACCGGTTTAGTTACCATTTATAATTATAAAATCTAAAGATGATCCGAATTCGTGTTCTGATAGATAGGAATCGATGGATTTGATTCCTTAAAAAAAAGGAATTGTGATCGTATTGGTGATTCGATTCCTTTACGAGGACCCGGATCCGTGAATCTATTCCCTTTTTAAAGAATCCGTCCCGGCTCTGGCCTGAAATATAAAAATTAATTTACAATATTGGTCTAACAAATACTGCGTCCCTAGCATTAGTTGAAACGACTCGAGGAAATAAATACTGTCAATGCGGGTGTATATCAGTTGGCCGCTGCTATTGTAAAGCAAACCTCTAGAAACGAGACCGCTATAAATCTATACCCATTTGTTTTATTTTTATGGCGCGATAACTTACGGAAAATTTAGCGGTTTCAGGATAGAAATTAAATATCGGAGACGATTTTTTTTGAACAGAATCTATTATTTAGAATAAATAAAATAGTACCTCGAGCGAGACCTCGAGGTTCCTTTAAGGCGTCCTTAAATAAAAAACGGTGTTTGAGGAAGCTTTAAGATAAGGGCACTTTAAGAAACCGCTATAAAAAGAACCCATAAATATTGTATTAAAAAAACGGGGTTTGTTAAATAAAGGATTTGATTTAGTTAAACAGGTTAATTCAAAAAAGGTGCTTAAAAATTAAACGAGATACTCTAAGGCAGGACGTCCCACCAGGGGGGTACGCCCCGTATGAGGGCGTAGAAAAATCTCAGGGGGGCGTAAAAGGTTCGTTTGCATTTCCCAAGAAAAATATCTCGAAAAAATATATATTTAACGCTAGGGGTAAATTAACTGTTCCGAATTGCCATTTAATTGCTGCTATACAAGTTTCGACAAGTCACAACACGACGTGTGATGCGTACCCTTGCCCCACCTTCCCGCTTGAATCCATTTTTCCGAGCGTTAGGTTAAAGTACGATGTTCCAAAACCTATAAGTTTTCGGACAAAAAAACTGACTTAGATTCCCGATTAGCAACCCACAGAAACCATTCTACCTAGCTACCCAATTTAAATAAAATTGGCGGTAGTCCCGGTAAGTAAAAAATTATCAAAAATATCACTACACTAAAATTTTAATTTGTATGGTTTAGTCGAGGGTTTAGTAGTCCGAATAAGTTACTGACTTATGGAATAATAACTTTAAAACCTAAAATGTTTACTTGTCTTTGTTGTTTGTTTAAAAGCAGGATTGCAAGGATTTATATCAATTGATTTAAATCACTTGATTTTTTTAAATTTAAATCATGATTAAAATCAAAAATAAAAATTATAAAAAAAATAATTTGGGTTATGAAGAAAAATCGAAACAAAAATAAATTACGTTAGTATAGTAAATTAATTTATTACAAGAACACAAGAACACATAGATAGAAGTATTATTGCAGAAAATATTCAAAACAAAAAACAAATTTAATTGTAATATTTGTAAAGAAACACTAGTTTGGCAGCTTTTTCAGTATCTAATCGATTGCATAGTTTAGAGTGCACTAAACCAAATGTTGAGAATATCCTCTCTACTGATGCAGACGAAGCAGCTGCACAGAGCAGTTGTGTAATTATGGAAAGTTATTTTTCAATAATATCTGCGTTTCGTTGTGATTTCCACCAGTCAATAGGTTTTACGCTTTTCAGGATATCATCTGAAAACATAATATCGTTAAAAGGCTCTGAGTTGGCAAGAAATCTTGATGATTAGTGGTAATAAACCGAGTAATAAACCACTATCTGGATACAGTTCTTCTTACAGTTTGTAATGCAATATTTTTTTCAGTATATGTCAAACTTTGTGTTTTCGTTGGAGTCGATAAGAAATGCCGAGCAAATGATACGGGGTTATACACATATTATATCGATTTTTAACTTTTTGCAGTTGATGTAATGTCAGATTAGTTTCTTCAAAGTAATCTTCTAATATTTTACATACTTTTGCAACCTATCTATGGCAATGGAAATTGGCTTAAGAATTTTGAGGTAATCTTCAGCACTTCTCTTTAAATGAATGTTTGAAATTTTTTCCCTGATAATACTGTCAATCTTTTCTTTGTGTTCTTCACTGATTCTAAAAGGTATGGGCCATGATTCGGTAAATACTTGCAAGCAGTCTGCAAGCGAGTTCCATCGAACATCACTAGGTATGACTAGTTTTTTGCCCACTTCTTTGGCATATGTTGCAGATGCAAAATGATTGTTCCTAAAGTACTTTACGATTTGGACTACATGCTCTTTATATCAGCGATTTCCAAAATCTTTACATAATAAATTTAGTATATGTGTAGCACAACCATATGCTATTACATTAAATTTATCAGATGCCTTTATTTCATTCCGCATTGCAGACTGTACAATCATACTCGGTTTTTAGTTTGTTTATAAGGGTTGCTGCAATTTCTGTTAGGTAGTCGGATGTATGTGGATGCCCAGATGTATCTACAGTGTCGAATAGAAAGGAGGAGCCATTTTCTGCAGTAACTGTTGCACCATCGAGTGAAAGACAAACGTTACTTCTAGACAAACATTAAAGCATTTGCTTCTTTTTTCTTCGGTATATATTTGATCAAGCAGTCGGCCTGACACATCGTTTCAACTGGGCGGTACATATCCAGGTCGCAGTAGTGCTATAGCTTTCTTAACTTCCAGTTGCTCCAGGCAGATGAAACTGCTATTTAGTTGCATAGAGGGCTCTGTCAATCTGCTTATCAATTTCATTTTTGGCAGGCTTACTAGTACGTACAACCAAAAGACATCAGAGATCCAGAAGAAGTAGTGTCAGTATAGTCAGTAATGTTAGTATTGTCAGTATTACATTCTTTTCTTTTTTTGTTTACTGGGATTAAGGGGAAACTACGAGTGCGACGTACTTGCTTGCTGAAAGTTTTGTTCAGTTTGAATTTGTGACGTATTTATGCTTGATGTACGTTGTACCTGCAATTAAAAAAAAAAACAATATGAGGCTTCAATTGTCCATAAATGATAGATGTATGTAAAGTATCTAAGAAAACACATTGGGTCTGGTGCGCTTTATGTGTCACGGAATTTTATAATTTTTCTAGTTTGGTTTGATAGAGCCCGTCAAATAGAAATCGATTTAATTTAAAGTTAAAAAATAAAAAATCGTTGAATGAGCCACTTTTTTGAGAAATAAAAGGTGTTGTGTTGTCATAGATTACTTACTCTTAATAGTTACTTGGATAAAAAATAAAAAAAAAATGTATTTTTTTTAGAAAATATTGTTCATCCAAGAATTTTTTGTTGCAAATAGTGTTTAGTGTTAAAAAAACGTATCAATTCCAAAGCATTTTCAAAAATTGTGAAATTCCCTGACACATAAAGTGCACCAGAAACCAACACATTGATCACATTGTTGTAAAATAAGTTTTTTAAATTTCCAAATATGGAAAATTGGAAAAATATTTCAACACCATTTTTAAAAATTAACAAATAATAAAAAGGTACTTACGGTTAAAACTGATTGTGATTGTGATAACATTGACGAGAATGACGAGTCACTATAAGTATCGATAGTATCGATGTCTTCATTATTAGTACTTTTACATTTTTCCCAGTGCTTTTTTATCCTCTCCACCAATCCTTGCATTTCCAAATTACATTTTTTACATGTAGCGCGACATCCCGGTTTTCCCTCCCTTTCCTACGATTTTTTCTTCGAAAAACTGCCAGATAAGGTCTTTCTTTCTACCACTTCTTCAAAACGACATATTCAAAAAACTATATTTTATATTTTACACAATATCAAAATTTTCAGTTAGCCGTAAAAACAATGCTCGCGCACACAGATCTTAACTAGGAAAATGACGCCCGTCCGCATTTCCATCCCTTTTATGTAGACCGGTAAATCTGCGTGTTCCCAGTAGAATTTTCAAGAAAGTGCAAGTGCTTTCTCGCGGTAAATATTTAATATAAGAGTTTATAAAAAACGAAAAATATTAGGAGATAGGAGAATGTTTAAGAATAAGGACACGTTACAAACTTCGATTGTGCTACTTACAAAAAAAAAATCCCTGTTTAAAAGTTATCCAAAATAAAAAAAAACATAAGATAATAAAAAAAAATATTGACTTAAAAAAAAAGTAACTCACAAATTTAAAATGATAATTTAGCGTATATATAAATATATGACAAGTTTTTCACTAAGGGTAATCTCTGTACACTTGGGGTAAAAAGAATTATTATAGAATCCCTAAAAATGCATGGGGTTAAAACAAGGAGTTTGGCTCTTACCGAGTGTTCTGATGAAGGCCCAGGCCCGGCCAAAACGTTGTTTTTGATAATTTTGCATTGGAATAAAATGAAATTGGTTTTTAAGCAACCTTACATTAATTTAAACGACGTTATTACCAAGAGCGAGACCAAGAGTGAAAATGTTAAATAAACAGTGTGAGTCTCTAACTTTGAATAAATTCGATAAATCAAAACAAGGTATTTTTTGGAAAAATACCTGGACCCAGCGCTTAGTATGTTTAGTCGTGTTTTTTTTTAATAAAAAATATGTGTATACTAAGTATGTGATGATTTTTTAAATTGAAACTCAAGTTTGGAACAGAGCTGGGTAGGAATGGAATCCTTTTGGAATCGAATTCAGAAATCGATTCCAAATTTGTTATATAATTTTAATATGATCCGGAATTGATTTCTTTTTGGAAGGATCCGATTCCAAAAAAAATCGATTTCTTATATTTTTAATTTGAGACAAATGCCAAAGTCTGCCATTTTGAATAAGTCATTTTAAATTTTCAAATTTTCACCCAAGATTCTTAATTTTCAAATTTTGACCTAGCTCCCCCAAAATCCTTATATCCCGAATCTGAGGCAAATTGGTTTATAAATGCCAAAATCCACCATTTCAAATTTTCCATTTCAAATTAAGAAAATTTTACCTAAGATTCTTAATGAGCATCGCATTGATTTTCGGAAATTAAGATAAAGAATTGTAAACTAAATATTGGTTATAAAAATAATTATAAAGACTTTACTTAACGAAAACCCGTATATTACATATTTTAAATAATCGACATTATACAATCAATGCTAAATGCAAAATGCTACACTCCGGCTTATTTATCCCGATCCCCAACCTTATCGTCCTGAGTCACCGAGTTTGCTTACCTAATCTGCTGATCGACGTGGAGGAAAGATTACGTATCATTGAGTCACCATTAACATCAGCAATAGTTTAAGATAGGAACCGTATACAGGTAACAGTCGGCTAACCTGACTTCGCGTCCTGCGCGAAGCATTATTACCTAAAAATAACAAAAAGAAACATATAGTCAGTAGTATGTAGTTATAAGAAATTAAAGTTGCCAGAAGGGAATGGATTCGACTGTAGTTTTATCATCGTCGGATGATACCACCGTAATGAACAATTTCATTCTGTCAGATGGAAGCATATTCCCGTATAAACTTTCCTGGAACGTTTAGATGCGGGAGCTCTTCAACTACGTATCGGTCATTATCAATACTTTCGTGATAACAAAAGGTCCTTTGTAACGTGGCTCAAGTTTTCTACTTTGTCCCTCGTTACTCCCTTTTGCTTTACGGACAAGAACGTGCTGTACCACCTCGAACTTATAGAGGAAGCATGCTTTTTAAGTAGAGCTCTTTCTGATAATCCGCCTTTTGACTTAATCAAATCGGATATTTTGTTTCGTAATTGTACCAGATCTGGTCGTTCGTCATCGCAAGCTTTATTTGCTAAAAAAGGCATCCTTAACACCTCGTGGTCGGTATCCGAAAAATACCTCGTAAGGGGACTTTTTCGGTGGTAGAATTAACCGTAGTATTAATTCCCCACTTAACACGACTTACAGCTTGATCCCAATGGCGTTCGTCATCAGTAGAAGCCATAAGGGCAGATAAGAATAGAACGGTTCATTCTTTCCACTTGGCCGTTAGCCCGTGGAGTAGAGGTAACACATAGAACCCGTTTAATGTTCAAGTTCATACAGTAAGTCGTAAATTGTTTGCTCGTAAAAGCAGTACCTCTGTCGCATATAATTCTTCTAGGTACTCCAAATATTTCTATTATACTGTCTAGCAAATTTATCACTGGGGTTGTTTTCGTGTTTGGAACCGCTTTAAGGAACACAAACTTTGTAAACGCGTCCACGACAACTATGAGGTATGAGTTTTTCTTTGTGCTAGTTACAAATGGACCTAGATGATCGATATGCAACGTGTCCATGGGAATTGTTGCTTCTCTATCGGATTAAGGCGTCCTCGTCCCTTTCCTCTGGGTTTTTATTATACAGACAACCCAAGCATGAGTTTATATAATTTTTAACATATTGTCTCATTGACTGGAACCAGTACCGGGATTTTATAGATTCTAAAGTTTTATCTACAGAAAAAATGTCCGGCGTCATCATGGTAATACAAAAGTATTCTCCCACGGCGGCTTTCGGAATTACCCACCGTTCGGCCCCCATCAACTTTTTTCTATAGAGTCGACCATCTGCATAAGCAGAAATCCTTATGGATTTGGCGCTCTTCTGTAGTTTTAGTTGCGTGTGCGAGAGTATCTATGACACTTCTGCACCGTTCATCTTGAAGCTGAGCAGAGATATCCAATCATCCTCCTCTACATTTACAAGGTTCATATCTAACGCAGAATGTCATCTTGAACTACGATGCGACTTAATGCATCTACATGACCCATTTTAGAACCAGCTCTATATTCTATGTCGAAATCAAACTCTTGTATTTTCAGCCACCATCAGGGCTAATCTTTGGACCAGATCTCTTTTCATCAAAGTGTGTCTTAATGAATTGTCAATCTGTAACCACTTTGAATTTTACACCTAACAAGTAAATTCTGAACTTTTTCATGCTGGTACATACTACAGCAAGTGTCTCTAGTTCATAAGAGTGAAAAACTTTTGTTCATCTAACGTTGTGGCTTTGCTATAGAACTGAACAGGCTTCAACGATCCGTCTTCCTGTGCTTGCAGTAAAATAGCTCCGAGTCCCCAATTTACTTGCATCGCAGTGTACTTCTGTAGCTGCAGTTCGATTATACATCGCTAGAACTGGTCTCTTAACAAGCTTTCTCTTCTTCAGAATTTTAAAAGCCTCTTCTTCTTTAGACTTCCAAGAAAAAGCAGCTTTCTTTTTTGTGAGATTTGTCAAAGGTTTGGAAAGTTCAGAAAATTCTTTTATAAATTTTCGAAATAACTAGTCCAGTCCTAAAAATCTTCTAATTTCGTATACATCTTTCGTGGAAACTCTAACACTGCCTTAATTTTGTCATTTCCGGGTCGAATTCCTTCGTTGGTAATTTCGTGTCCCAAATACTCTATTTTAGTCTGCAGGAATCGGCACTTGTCAAGACGCAGTGTCATACCAGCTGCTCTGAAGAGCTTTAACACCTCGCAAAGCTTTTCTAGACCTTGAGAAATTGATTTGGATGGGATTAGTACATCGTCAATGTAAACCATCACATCGTGACGTAAAGGGCCCAAGGTCTTGTTCATAGTCCTTTGAAATACTGCTGGAGCATTCACTAAACCTAAAGGCATCCTAAGATCTCTCTTAATGCCCGTCGGGTGTGACAAAGCCGTTTTTGAACAGAATCGTCATCGATTGGAATCTGATGATAACCGGAAGCTAAATCCAACGTGGTAAAGAACTTATTACCTTGAATGTTATCAAGGAGATCGTCAATGGGCGGTAGAGGAAATTTATCTTTAATTGTCTTGCGGTTGATGGGCTCTGCAGTAATCCACACACTTTCTCTCCTCTCCCATTTTCTTTTTGACTAACAGTATAGTTGTGGCATATGGTGAATCAGATTCTCGGATTATTCCATTATCCAACAAATTTTGAACTATGCTGTGTACTTTTTCCCGATTTGTGAATGCCATGCGATATGGTCTATAAGTTACCGGTTCGTTATCTGTTATTTTAATTGATATTTTGTGATGTTTGTTTTGCCAATTTCTCTTAAAAAAGTAGCAAAACAATCTCTGTACTCGTTAAGTACTCTTAATAAGCTGGATAGTTGATCAGGATCAAAATCCGTGTCGATTTGTCCTTTCAGGTCATGTATCGTAAATACTTTGACATTCTCCACTTGGGCTATTAGACAATCAACTGAAGAATGCAGGTTTCATAACATGAAGTTCCCTCTCACAACTACCCTACCCTTTTCATATCAAATCGGCCTATCCAGACATATTAATAATAGGTAAATAGTTATTTTGTTTTAAATTTATAATACACGGCGGAATAACATGGAAGTTATTATCCCACTGTCTTTGTTGCAAGTCTATAAAAACGTCATCAAGACAATCATCATAATAAATCGTCCCCAGCCAAACATATGTCCCATATGTTTGGCTGGGATTGTTGTTGTCTTGGTGGCAGTTAGTGTAACTTTCTTACTTACTAATAGGCTGTCAATGCCTTCGATCGGTTGGTTTCCCCTAACAATAGCAGTAATATTATCATTATTTATAAAAGGATGACCTATGATAACCGACACCTCTTGAACGTCATCAGGCAATATTAAAGCCTCTACAGTCGCAGTGGCCATATCGAGCTTAATTTCCAATGGAAGTTTTCGCATTCGCAATTACTCCCCCTGCATAACCACACAAACGCACCATAGTAGGTGTCAGTTCTAACCCAAATTATTTGCGTCTGTCTCTCTAATAGTGACAGCGGTACAACCCGAATCAACATACCCACGTAAAGGCTCACCGTTAATCATGCAATCGATAAAATAACAGGTACTAGAAGAATTTGTAGAGAGTAATAAAATTGGTTTTTTGCTCACCTTTGTTCAGTCGTCCGCTAGGTACACGACATTGATCTGCCGTATGTCCCAAATAATGGCACTTCGTACATGTGATACGGGGTTCTGGACACCGACTGGACATGTCCCCTCTTTTTTTGCAGTTGAAACACGTAATGTTGGAAACACCTTTTTCATTTGGTCCTTTACGCTTGACGATTACGTTGCGCAGATCCTGTTATGCTCCCTTGGACGGCGATGGTTAAAATCGTGTTTATACGTAGGGGTTCTGCTGGGTGTAGGGCCCTGACGCATTTGACAGGTACTGTTCAAAAAGGGCTTCTGGCGTCTCGTAGCGTCCTGCTTGGGCAGCATTCTGGATGGTTAAATCTGGAATACCATCTATGATGCATGAAACTGCGTTTTCGACAGTAATTTTAACTGCCCTAAGAAGTTCCGATTTTGCTAAAATAATATATAGCCATGGACTCATCACTCGATTTCTGCCTATTTAGCATCTTTCTTAAAGTTTTGGCAAAATCCACATGATCTGGGAAAGTCCTCGTAATAAGAGATTTCCATTCTTCCCAAGTATGATTCACTGATGTCAGGCTATGGTACCAAGTGCAGGCCATACCAGCTAAGCGTGACTGCATATGATATATTGTAGTAATGTCATCCCAACAATTTACATTTTTGAGTTGCTCGATCTTTTTGGAGCCATTGGCTAGCAGTCAAGTGTCGTTTTCTTGATAGAATTGTGGGATACATTGAACTTTGATGAGGCATGTTTCTTATTATACTTTCCAGTCGTTTAATTCGCTCTTCGTATGAGGACCTCATATCTAAAGATTCTGTCGTATCTTCGACTGGGTTACATCATTGGGAATATGGACCAGTATTTTGTTCATTTCCTTTGGATAAGAATCGCAACTACTCTAATACTTCTTGAATGTTGCGAATCTACTCGCCTTCGTGTTGAAGAATTATCTGGTGTCAGTCTTTTATGTCTCCCTTCGTTAAGGGATGATTTTTCGACAGATCTTTTATTAGGAGTCCTTCTCTGATATATAGTTTTTCGATATCTTGAACGTCTACGTGAGCTGGAACTACTCTTTGCTGCTGGTACTACTACTACTACTACTACTACTAGATCTATCACGACGCCTCTTACCCATATTCACAAATTCCTTTGTTAGTTATTCTTCGTAAAAGAATAAATAGAAATAATTATTAATTTAATGGGTAATAGTAAACTATTTAACAGATTTGAAACTTACGTAAAAGTTTCCACCATCGAAACGATTATCTCGTAAAAGTAAGGTTTTTCTTAACAAAAAAATAAAAAAACTAACTCAAATATGCATTTAATACTAGGTAGTATATTATGGGCGATGTCTATCGAAACGTTATTTAACTAAACTTAATTTAATTAAACACTAAACACAACTTCCTAAAAGTTATTTGGTTTATAGGCGGTGTCTATCCAAACGTTATTTAACTAAACTTAATTTAATTAAACACTAAACACAACTTCCTAAAAGTTATTTTTTTTTAGTAACTATCACTAGAAATAAATAGCCAACACACTTAAACCACTATAAAATCTTTAGGTCACACCGCACACCTGAACTGTAAACTAAATATTGGTTATAAAAATAATTATAAAGACTTTACTTAACGAAAACCCGTATATTACAAATTTTAAATAATCGACATTATACAATCAATGCTAAATGCAGAATGCCACACTCCGGCTTATTTATCCCGATCCCCAACCTTATCGTCCTGAGTCACCGAGTTTGTTACCTAATCTGCTGATCGACGTGGAGGAAAGATTACGTATCATTGAGTCACCATTTTCATCAGCAATAGTTTAAGATAGGAACCGTATACAGGTAACAGAATGTTAAAATTCGTGCATATTAGGATCTTGAAATATGAAAACGCACCTAACATGTGATTTTTAACGTCGTTTTTAACCAAAATATGTTGTTTTTTAGGACCGGAGAAACAACAGTTAAATGAAACCTTTTTTTTGTCGTAACGATGAAGTGTGGTATCCAAAATCGGGTATACATTTTACTTGCAGTTATGTTAAAAGTTCTGATTGCTTGATCTTCATAATTTTTGTTATCCTTGAGATTACCCTAAGGGACTTTTAAATGGGACATTTAATTATTTTTATTCAGGGTGTCATCTAAAAATAAATTTAAAATTTTATTACATTTGTGTATTTCGTAAGCAGGGAAACTATTTATTTATTTATTTTATTTATTTTGACGCTTGATTAATAATCTGGATTATGTAGTATTATTCGTATCGTAGTTACCATTTGTAAGTATAAAAACTAAAGAGGATCCGGATTCGTGATCCGATAAATAGGAATCAATTTCCAGGATTCAATTCCCCTTTTTCTTAAAAAAGGAATCGTGATCGTATTGGTGATTCGATTCCTTAACGAGGACCCGGATCCGTGAATCGATTCCTTTTTTATAGCATCTGTTCCGGCTCTGGTCTGGAATATAAAAATTAATTTATAATATCGGTCTAACAAATACTGCGACCCTAGCCTTAGTTAAAACGACTCGAAGAAAGAAGGTAAATAAAATACTGTCAATGCGGGTGTAAATCAGTTGGCCGCTGCTGTTGTAAAGCAAACCTCTAGAAACGGGAACGGTATAAATCTATACCCATTTGTTTTATTTTTATGGCGCGATAACTTACGGAAAATTTAGCGGTTTCAGGATAGAAATTAAATATCGGAGACGATTTTTTTTAAACAGAATCCTGAGAATCCATTGTTTAGAATTAAAAAAATAATACCTCGAGATTCCTTCAAGCCGTCCTTATGTGACCAACAAAGAAAAAACGGTGCTTGAGAAAGCCTTAAGATAAAAGGGCACCTTAAGAAACCGCTATTAAAAGGACCCATAAAAATGGTATTTTAGAAAAACGGGGTTTGTTAAATAAAGCATTTGATTCGGTTTTAGGGGGTAATTCAAAAAAGGTGCTTAAAAATTAAACGAGATACACTGAGGGATGAGGGATACTTTACATACCACTAAAAGCACAATAACACTTAGATAAAAATGATAAAGTCAAAATAAGATTATAACCGAGTGGTAAACCAGGGCATGACTTCTTGGGATGTCTTTGTAAACTTGAAAAGATATCTTTGGCTGTCTTTTGGAATCGGGGTTGTCCGAGGGGTTATCTTAATGATATCTTTGGATATCTTAGAATATCTTGGGAAATCTCTCTGAATCTTTAGGATGTCTTTAAATATCCTGGATATTTAAAGGATGTTTTCTCGGATGTTTTCAAGGATGTCTCTAACTATTTTGTAAAAATCTTTGAATATCTCTTTGTGTATCCCTTTCTAGCAGCCTATGTAATTATTATTACAAACTGTGAAATATGAGGAAAAAACCTGTAATTACTCGAGTAATTACTTCTTTATAGTGAAATTGCAAAATATATAGATATATATATATATATATATATATATATATATATATATATATATATATATATATATATATATATATATATATATATATATATATATATATATATATATATATATATATATATATATATATATATATATATATATATATATATATATATATATATATATATAGTATATATATATATATATATATATATATATATGATATATATATATATATATATATATATATATATATATATGGAACATATATATATTGATATATATAGATACTATATACCAGTAAAGAGTTAGGGTATTTATTGATATATATATATAGTTAAATACGAACCGTTTCTGAGAAAATTAAAATATAGACCATAATCAAATATATGTTTAATCCTAATATAACATATATATATATATAGCTCGAAATATAAATTCATTGCTTATATATCAATATATAAATAACTATCACAATAAAAGTAATATCTATAATATTATACAGAGTGTTGACAAAATATATTTATATATATACTCATATTTTATATTAAATAACTATATATATATATATGAAACACCCTGTATATATAGCAATATTGAACGAACATATATATCCCTTTATTTATTTACCAATGCGTATATATATGACTACATACTATATATATCACCCACTTCCATATATATATATATTATATATATATATATGTTTTTAAACCCGCTACGTGGATATACGATTATATATATATGTATACCCATGTATACTTTATACGGAGTGAAATATGATGTCATATATTACGTATATATATAAATATATATATAAAATAATTTGTAGTTAAAAAAACTATACAAAAATATAATATATATATATACGGTTTTAATATAATATATAGTAACGATACCTATATATGAGGTATATATGGCGCTGTCAGTTAACAATAGAAATAAAATTTGATATATAGAGAGAGAGTGATGAGAGATAAATAAGATTTGGATTGACTGAGCTCCATTTTTTAATCTGATTTGGAGTGCAACTAGGAACCGCATCATATTGAGGGAAAGGCCACAGAAGTAATCTGTCGTTAGTGAAAAAGTCGAGCTTTCAGGTAATTGTGAGCCAGTGTACAGCGGACAATAATTACCTGAAAATGATAACGACAAGATGGTAAGAAAGCTCTGTCAATAATTCTGCAAAGTGACCATATGCGGCCTGAATTCATGTCCAAATAGCTTTGACAGAACAAATTCTGGATTCCTCTTTAAACATCCAAAGTTAGTTTTAGAAATGGATTATTGCCTTTTATCAAATTTCGCGGAGTGAAAGAATTATAACAAACTGACAAATATGCTCAGATAAAAAAAGTTAAATTTTAAAACCATTTAAACTCTTAACGACCAATGAGCGCTTTCAGTTGAACTTAAATTTTTAACTATAAAAAAATCTTTTCGCTTTTTGGTCTGAGCCGCATATGCATTACTTTCACTCCGTAAAAAGTCTTGTTAATAACAAATGGTGGCGTATGCACCATTTTGCAGATAAAACTAAGGCAAATCTTAAAAAGTCAATGTAATTTAAAAGAGGAAATCATTCAATGAAGTTTTGTTCTTCATTTCAACTATTAAAGTTTAGTTGTTTAAAGGACGTACTGTTTTTCAACTTTTTAAACATATAAACGAACTTTTGTAAAGGTTTCTTTGACTCGATTAAAAAGGCTATGTCATAATAACTTGGTTTATCCCGTGCTAAAACTAAGTTAGACTAATAGAAGATCTCGGATATAAGGAAAGTTTTCAACATTGCTATGCAACCTTATTTGGATAAGGGTCAGTTAATTACACAGAGCTTTGTAAAAAAGCCTTTCTACCTACTTTGTTGAACACACTAACAAGAATCTTGAGGTACTGAGGCTTTCAGATTTAAGATGATAAAAGGGCAAACTTAATTGGCTAGTGATAATTCAATAGTCAGATGGAAATATATGGCCTTTACCATATTGACTGCATTTCACGAGGATTGGATGATACAGATTTATATATATATATATATATATATCTATACATATATACAGGGCGGCCCACCCCATTCGCCTCGGTTTTTCTACGAGAGTTGGGGAAAAACTTTTAGCACGGTTATATTTATGTGGGTCCATGGGGAGCATATTTCAAAATTATTTTGAAATATACAGGCTGACCCGAAAAGAAAGTACATATTAAAGTTATATTTTTTCTTATGGAACACCCCATATTTTTTGATATTTTTACATACTATATACCAAATAAAGGTGAGTTATTGTTATATTTCCTATACCTAAAACTAACCGTTCTTGAGAAAATTAAAAATACAGACCATAATTTAAAAATTGTTTACACCCTGCAACATATAACGAGCTGCTCGTAATTAAATTTATTGCTTAGCTCAAGGTTTAAGATAACTATCACATAAAAGTTTTATCTTAATATTATACAGAGTGTTGAAAAAAATTGCCTTTAAGTTTGGACACACATTTTATTAAATAACTTTCTTAAGTTAAATGAAACACCCTGTATTTAGTGGCCTATTTTGACGCGGAACTAAATTCCCTTTAAAACCATATTAGGGTTTCCTCTAGGGTTTCCTATACCTATCTTTTCTGCTTTTTATGCAAAAGGCGTTTTTATATTTGACTTATCCTTTATCTTAAAAATGGAACACCCTGTATTGTAATTAAAAAAACCTTTTTATTAAGGATCACGTAGATTCGCTAAAAGCACAAGTTTAAAGTTTTGAAAATAAGATGTATCTCAAACAAAATGCAGGAAAAAGTAATAACTCCAATTTATTGCCATTTCTAAAATATTAAAGCATTCTTAAAAATAAGGATCGAAATATAGTAGAAGGCACTAGTTGTTGAGACTGTTGTAGATTATAATGTTCTACGTATGTGATTTTAAAATTTTAAATGTTTTAATTTTGTCAAATTGATTCTTCGACATTGCCATAAATAGAGTTTGATTATTTATTTTGTGGGCAATTTATCATTTATGGTTAAAACGAATTTTAGCGACTGTTTCGGATAACTTGGCGCAATAGTTTTGGTTTTATCCGGGTTTTATATGATAAGTGAGAAGCCAGTTGTTTAGTTTTTTATTTATCAGTTTTCGAATGCCCTCCCTAGAGAAATTATTTTCTACTGTAGTGTTCTTGATTACGCCTATATCTTCTTCAAGGTCTAATTCAGTTAACGCTAGTAGGAGAGCTTGGTGTATTATATGCCTCTAATTTATATTGATTCAGGTTTTGTCATTAAAAATTATTATTTCTGTAAAGGTACAACTTTAAAAATGCCAATTTGAAATATACTCTTAAAAACAAAAAAGGTATTAACATTTTGGTGACAAATTTGTTAAGATATTTATCGTGAAGTTAAAAGCGGTATAAATGTTAAAACCAGAATTAAACATGAAATTAAGTAAATATTCCCTTAAAATTATAGCTATTGTAAGGACTTTTTAAGAATTTCTAACCAAATGTTACCGAGAATGTTACCAGTAATTGATTCCAATAGATGCCTATGTGTTTTTTACTAAATAAATTAGAAGGGCGTGTAAGTTTATTGATTCTGCGGTTAGCTGTAATTATCTTAGGCAAACGTCACCATGGTTGTTTAAATTATTAGAGATAAAGGCTATATAGTTACCTTTATTTATACGTTTCCGTTTATTATTTGATTTATCAATACATGTTGAATAAGTTTTTGTTTGTAAAATTCTGAATTTTGAATATAAGTTTGCTTCTTTAGAAAGCAAAAACACTAAAATCTTAAATGACAAAATACAGAGAATATTATTAACAAATGCCCTTGCAAATGTTATTAGTTTTATGTAGGTGAAGTCCAGGCGTTTTGCCAAACTTATAAAAAATATCAAACATTAAAAACACAAACTTCTGCAATTTAAAAATAACTGCAATTAAAAAAATAATAATAACCAAGGAAACATTTTTTGACAGTTATAAACATACCTGTCAACAAATAAATCTGTTATTTGTGGCATTTTTTCGTTCATTTAAAAAATGGATATAGGTATATTATAGGTATATAAAATAATAAATAAAATAAATAAAAAGGCCCTTATTTTATCCTCGGCGAAGGGCAGCAATGCTGATATAATAGGTATACCTATATCCAATTTATATATGTATGTATATATATATATATATATATATATATATATATATATATTATATATATATATATATATATATATATATATATATATATATATATATATATATATATATATATATATATATATATATATATATATATATATATATATATATATATATATATATATATATATATATATATATATATATATATATCTATTCATAATTTTTATTAGAAAAATGTATATATATATATATATATATATATATATTATTATTATTATTATATTATTATTATTATTATATATTATTATTATTATATATATATATATATATATATATATATATATATAATATTATATATATATTATATATTATTATTATTATATATTATACATATTATATATATATATACATTGCTATACATATATATATATATATGTATATATATATATATATATATATATATATATATATAAAAATTGTATTTTTTTTTTAAATGTTTTATTTTCTTTTTCAAATAGACATAATACGAGAACTCTAGTAAAATCAATGACAAAAATTATCTTAAAAATTTCACACTAACATTTTTCATAACATCCGATATTTTTTTGTATAAAATTCAAATGTTATATTTTGCAAAACTATTCATTCCAAAAAAAACACTTAATATTTCAATGAACAATCAATAGCAAGCTTACAAGTTTCAAAGAGCTTTTGTAGAAACATTCATGTTTACAGTTGTCTTCAAAATAAGCATAGCCTTCTGGATAAAACCAATAATAATTAGCCGGTATTTTGCCAGCTCGCAGCAGATATATAAAAAGAAAAAATTAAAATAGTTTTTAACTATTTTAGTAATACAGATTCAATAAAATGGCTCAAAAATTGAAATATCAACAATATGTATTGTTTTTAACCAAGCGATTTTTAAATACATATTACCTAAAATAATACAAATTTAATACAATATTAAATGTTGATACCAATTTTAGTAAACTAAAGTCAATGTTATAAAAAAATATAAGATATACGTATTACATTCGAAATTGGTTTTTCAATGTTACTAAAATCGGTAAAAGAAAGTTTGGGCCGTCTTTAGGTGTTGTGAAATATAGATCTATGCATGGTAGACTTTTTGCTAAAAATAGGATTTTCTACCAGCTTTGGTAGAGTAAACTAAATATTAGAAAATCATATAACATACGAATCTGGTGTTTCTATGTAACTAAAATTGGTAAAAAAAAGTTTGAACCATCCTTAACGCCTAGGTTTTATAGGGCATAGATCTATGGTAGACTTATTGCTGAAATAATTTTTTTTACCAGTTTTAGTAAAGTAAACTCAATATTCGAAAGTAATGTAAGATATACATCCGAAACTGATGCTTCTATGTAACTAAAATTGGTAGAAAAAAAATTTGGACCGTCCTTAAAGCTTAAATGTTATAAAGTATACGTAGACTCTTGGTAGACTTATTGCTGAAATAAAATTTTCTACCGGTTTTAGTAAAGTAAACTCAGTATTCGAAAGTAATATAAGATATATTACATCCGAAACTGATGCTTCTAAGTTACTAAAATTGGTAGAAAAAAAAATTTGGACTGTCTTAAAGCTTAAATGTTATACAGTATACGTAGACCATTGGTAGACTTATTGTTGAAATAAAATTGTCTACCAGTTTAAGTAAAATAAACTTAATATTTAAAAGTTATATAAGATATATTACATCCGAAACTGATGTTTCTATGTTAATTTTACCATAGAGGGAGCTTTTTTTCATTGCTTCCTTATTAATATTTTTTTTATTATGAAAATACCATTTGAAATCAAATTATGACAGGGAATTTCCGAGGAAATTCCTTTTTGTTCATGAATTTTTAGTAATAGTACAATAATTTGTGTTACTTATGCCAAATTTTATAAAATCTGTTGCTAGAATTTATGTGATACTCATGCGCACAAATGTTAGTTCTGTAAAGACCTTAGAACTATTGACAGAGAGTGTCTGAAGTGTGGTAATAGGGAGATATTCACACGGGACTTACATATTTGGCGATTTTGGGGAGAAGGAAAAACTTTTGCGGGTAGCAGGTTCCATAGTCTGTGCACTCTAGGGATAAAGGAACGAACATTTTGGGGAGAAAGAAGCTCTTTTGCGGGTAGCAGGTTCCATAAAAGTGGTACTACGTGTAGATCTAAAGGAACCCTGCTCAAGTCGAACTAATAACCCAACATAAAAGTGGTACTACGTGTTGATCTGTTGGAAGCTGCCAAAGGGGGAATTAATCCGACCAACTTTTCGAAACAGAAGCCGTGAAAATACCTATAGAAAAGGGACAAAGTGTTGTATCAGACTCGATTCCCCAGACGTGAGAAAAAT
This sequence comes from Listronotus oregonensis, assembly GCA_019359885.1. Lineage (NCBI taxonomy): Eukaryota > Metazoa > Arthropoda > Insecta > Coleoptera > Curculionidae > Listronotus > Listronotus oregonensis. The sequence continues at coordinate 28,062 of JAHBCN010002619.1, forward strand.
ATTGTAAAAAGGGTCTGATCTGGGATATATACAGAGTATACAGATTAGAAATACTTTCTGGATCGAAAAAGGAATCCAACGTTTTTTGAAGCTGCTGAGGCTATGGATGTAATGTGTTTGTACCAGTTAAGGTTATTCCCAAAGTTTAAAGAGCAAAATATAAGCTGTTTTTATAAATAGAATTTAACAGCAAACCACCAGTACTGTCTTTTTAAAAAAGGTGTATTAAACATAAAAAACCGAAATCCGTAAAAAAAAGTTAGCTATTCTCTCTTTCCTATATGGAAAACACTGTCAAAAATGACCTTTTTTTACAACGAAAAATTTTAATTCCATTATAACTTAATCACAATGCTGTAAATAGAACTTTAGTAAATAATGGCAAAACATACAAAATGTTTTTTTGCTTATCCTTATTGGTGCAGTTTTCGCGGAGAAACCGCTTAAATTGATAACTTTTAAATAAATTCTTAACTTGTATCCTTTTAAAGTTGGAAAGCTGATCATCGGGAAAATGATTATTTATAACATGTTGTTAACACGAGCTTTTTAAAAGTTCTAAAACATTATCGCGACTAAATTACAATTAAATTAAAATTTTTCACTCCAAAAGAAAAGAATGGCTATTTTTGACGTTTTTTTTCGTACATTTTTTTAAAAGATGGTGTTGGTGGTTTAATGGTACATTTTAAATACCAAAAAAGTCTCTACAGAGGCACAGCTTATTATAACCTGTGCTAGTAGGACTAACGCAAAACAAGTTCATTTGGCGAGAAGGCCAAATAATAGTTTTTAAAATATTAAGATTTTCTTTCACATATTTTAAGAACCAGTGTAGGTATACTTTGCTTAAAACTTTGGAAATTTTAAAAACTTTTTACTTATTGAGAATTGATATGTATATAATATTTCACATGCTTTATAAGTAATTGGTTGTTTTAATATTAATGAGCTTATTTACCTACTTTCCACGCTATACCGTTCATTGGCTTTTCCATTGAAAACATCAAACAAATAAATTACCTGTAAAAAGTACTGCAATATTTATCGGAATTTTTTAATAACCAGAAAGCCTTGTGTTTTATTTAATATTTAGTTTTGATTATTTATACCAGGTGTACGGTAAATCGTATATAATGTTTCTTGCCTTTTTTAAAAGTAGTCTCAAAAATTGTTTTAGTAATAATGCAGTTATGAAAAGTGATAGTACGTAGGTTGCTCCAAAAGTTTTGCAAAACAGAAGTATTTATTAAGATTTTTCAAAATACATGCCATCAAAGTCTACACACTTTTTCATACGTATAAACCAACTACTAAACATCTCTTGCGCCCATCCCAAGCGCTTAATAATTCCTCTTCAGTTGCGAATTTTTGGCCTTTTAATTTTTTCCTTATAAAAGGAAAAAGTCCGAAATAGCCAGGCGCGAGGTCCGGGCTATAGTGAGGGTCAAAAACTCCTGAGTCAAGCTTGCCTGATGTGCCGGCGCGTTGTCGTGGTGGAAGTGTCAAGTACTGAGATTCAATTCTTTCACCTCATTTATAACTTGAGGTAAACAAACGCCTGTATGCCAAGCAGTGGTGACGGTCTTCTGTGAATCCAACACTACCCATTTTATGAGGCCTCTTTTAGCAAAGAATACTGCGATCATTCTTTTTTTAATGGATCTTTGTCGTTTAACTTTGGTCGGTGCTGGCTCATCTACGAGCACCCATAGTTTTGATTGAGATTTACTGGGAACGTCGAAAAAATTTAACCAAATTTCGTCGCCTGTGACGATTAAATTAATATCCTTTGAATGGCCAGAGTCATATTTCTTCAACATTTTTTCAACCAATTGACACACGCGATCCATAAAGAACATAACCTTCTTACTTTTAAATCTTCATGCAAAATCGAATTTAAGGTGGATGCACCAATACTTGGAATCTCTTGAATCTGTTTATAAGTAATTCGACGGTTAGCTGTGAGACCTACTCGTCACTGGGAGGCCCGATCTTTCATCAACATCTAAATTGAAGATTCCTCGTTGAAATTATTTATACCAACGAAATATGGTAGAGACAGAAGGACACTTATCGCCGAAAGTTTCAGACATTTCGTCATGGCACTCTTGGTAAGATAATCCACGTTTGAAGTTGTAGTGGAATATCACTTTGTAATAACGGTGACTGAGACAAGCCATTTTTACAACTTTTCGCTAATCATGTAACAAACAGACTGAGCATCTTAATATGTTTGGACTTGTTATCATACATCTAAATTGAAGATTCCTCGTTGAAATTATTTATACCATCGAAATATGGTAGAGACATCACTTATCGCCGAAAGTTTCATTTCGTCATGGCACTCTAGGTAAGATAATCCACGTTTGAAGTTGTAGTAGAATATCACTTTGTAATAACGGTGACTGAGACAAGCCATTTTTACAACTTTTCGCTAATCATGTAACAAACAGACTGAGCATAGAAATAACCTAAGTAATATGTTTGGACTTGTGTTATATATATATATATATATATATATATATATATATATATATATATATATATATATATATATATATATATATATATATATATATATATATATATATATATTACATGGATAGACAATTGGCGCAACACCCTTACGCTAACAATCATAATAAAAAAGGCTGTTATGTCCAATCCACGTATTTATCACCCAAAAATTCACTTACTGAATAATAGCACCCTACTAGTGGTAGGTGATTAAATAGTTTAACTCCTATATATGAGGGTGCGGATTCAAATATTTTTGTCTTGTGTTTTTCTACAACATAGTTGTCTTTATTTCTAGTCCCGTACATATGAATATGTTTTTTAAATTTGGAGTTATTACTTTTTATATATAATAATAATTTATAGATATACAAACAGGGGACTGTAAGAATTCTATTTTTAATAAGTTGTTTTGCAACATTCTCGATATTGCAAATTGTATATTTGTTGTATTGTATTTGTATATTTATAAAAATTCTTTGTCCATTCAAACAAGTTTACACTTGCTATGTTTCTCATATTGCAGGACTTATAGAGTAGCCTACGTATTTGTGTAAATAAAATATTTCAGAATATCCGGCTTGTTCAAAAATAAAGGCAGTTATTAAGCTGTTATAAATCTTAACATAACACACTATATATGCAGCGCCGGCAAAGACATTTTACTGATTACATGTTACAAGGTAAGATCAATATTAATGTATTGAGAGTATAACGATCAGTTTTACATGTCTTAAAGTGAATGGTTGTTTCATATTTTAATTCCGTTTCCTTTAGTTAGTACCATTTCATAATTAGGATGTTTCGATCGTATAATTATTGTTAGACCTTATGCAGGAACATCAAGAATTAAATCTATTCCCTTCACTTTAGAATGTCTTAATTCGGCGTTAGTTAAAAAAAAATAGTTATACTAAAATCTAAACTATAATAACACGAATTGCGCACTGGTCTAGTTTTGGGTATTTATCTATGTATAGTATTTACATAATTCGGATAAACCCCTTACCTAATTCAATTCAAAAATATTAATGATTATATTTTATCGTACAATATGGGGGAAGCACTTAAAAGGTGCCCACAGGTAGATTTGTTATATTGCTGTTAGTTCAACTAACCACAACTAACCAGAATAAAATAGAACAACAAATTGCTGTGAAATATTGTACGTCAAATAACATAGCAATTTTTATAAAATCTATTTGTATTATGTTATTGTTTAATAAAAATATTTAGGAGTTTATTATTGTTTTCTTTAACCTACTTTAGTACGTTAAAAATTGTTAGTACTTTAGTACTACCGATTTTTGTTATAGACATTTAGTATAAGAACCTTGTGGTGCGCAATTCATGCAATGCATATTTGGGTTTTTGAATACAGTAGAAGCTTTAATGCGATGCTTGAAAATTTTATATTATTGTATAACTGAGATGATTTAAATAAAGATCCCATTATCGGGATAATTAACGAAACAGCAGTAAATATCAAAAATATAAGTCTTAACACACATTAATATCCAAAAACACTCCAGTAGTTTTTTTTAAATCCTTTTCTTGGCATTCTGATATAAACAGTGATTTACTAAGTTTGAAAAATTACAGAAAACCTACATGTACCAACTTAACTCAAATCATCCAATAATGATTATGAAGGAAGTCTTAAAAGTATATAATATGAATAAATATAATTTGTTTTTATCACAATCTTAACATACAAAAATAAATTTTAATTACATATGTTTTAGTTCACAATATCTATGCTTTTGGTTTTATTTATAACCGTTTTCTTAAACTTGAAAAATTAATTTTAAAACAAAACATAGACCTTTTAAAAATACAAAACACTAGTAGATTCCAAGTAACAAAATAAAAACCATTAAATAAAATAAATAAAAATACAAAATATGGCATCTCTTTAATCCTTTGCTACTGTAATAAATTTTACATAGGCATAACTTCTAGACTTTAAGACAAACGCATAAGAGCGTTAAACCCACACCAAAAATACAAAATTTTTGGAATCAAAAATTTTTAAAATATATTTGATAATAATCACAGTATAAACTAAAATCTTTTTAGCGTTTCAGCATAGAAAATTAAAAAAAACGTTAAATAAATGTAAGTGACTTTATTGAGGATTTTGTATTATTAAAAAAGATCTATGGGTAGCTTCTATTTTCTTCAATTTAAATCGTACTGTGTTATTTACTTTTGCTTAATGTTCAGGTAATTGGAGATATGAATAAAATTAATTAACTTAAATATAACCTTTCTATTATCGAAATTTATCAGATTTATCATTTGTTACATTTTGTCAAAATAAAAAAACATTCGAAAATCCAATTTGAAATGAAATTACTATTTAATTTTTATACAGTTTTTTGTTTTAAAAATTGTGACCCATTTGTTGCCAATGCGTTGATACTGTTCCGTAACACCTCGTATAAAAACACAGATCTTTGTTTTACGCCTTTTTATTTGCAATTATGGTAACAACAATGCAACGTATCTATGCTAACTATTTAGTCGTCAATGTCATCACATAAACGCTTCAAAAGTCGATTAAATAATGATCCTTGTGAGCCTCTTATCGCCTTTTATAGTATCGTGAAAAATAATTAGCGGGAAAAATTCTAATAATACAGGATGCAAGAAAAGTGCAAAATGGATAACTTAATAACGTATTTTTTAAAGCCCGTAACAATACTATTTAATTATTTTTTAAAAGTTTAAAAGCTTTTTGGGTAAATCTGTAAGTTCAGAACGACTGTCGGTCACAGGTAAAGAAAAAAAAGAAAAGAAAACTGCACATTTTTACCCGGAACGCCCTAAAACTGGGGACGTTATATCGTATACTAACGGGATATTTTAGAAGTCTGATTAAACCCGAGTTTCTGAGGTTATAATTGTCTTATTTAAAAGGCAGGCAGGATTTTATTTCATTCATTAAACTCAGAATTCATCCGCACCATACTTTGGACCAGAACCTGCCCTTGGAGTGACCAAAACCACAGCACGAGTGCAAACCAGGGAATGGATCCGAAACAAACACGAGGAATACTGGGAAAACCTTGTGAAATTAGACATGGAAAAAGCTTCATAAGGGACCCATCCAAAAAAACGAAGAACGAACTACTCAGACAAAGTAGGAAAAGACTTTGCATAACGGTAGGGTTGCTAACAGGGCACGATAACCTAAGGGGACACGTACACAAGATAGGCTCATACATTGGAGACCCAAGTTGCAGAATGTGCGACGAGGGGGAAGAGACAGCCTACCATATTCTTTGCGAATGTGAAGCATTGAATCACAAAAAAAAACCAGGCATTATTTGGGCAACCGAAAATTAGCCCACAGGAATATATCAACCAACTAGTCTCGGGGTTATACAGACTTGTAGAAGGAACAAGACTAATGTGAGGATTGGTATAAAAGATAATGGGAGATTGGACACAAAAAGCTCAAGACGCTGTTTTGACCAAGTTCTTTTTTGACTTGGTAGATTTTTTAGATTTCAGTGCTTTAAAAGGTCGAGATTTTTAAAAAGAAACTTGGCTTTTATTTTACATAGGTGTTTTTGGTTGATAAACATTCCAGCAAACATTGAATTCATTAATTGGGTGTAGTCAACCATTTTTATTTGTTCTGTTTTTATTTTTATTGACCTTTTTGAGGTTATATACAATATTTATTCTGTTTTATAGTAAAGCTCAATAAAAATAAAAAACTGATTTAAAAGAATGCGTACGTATTTTTGGAAATTAATTTTAAACAATTTGTTTGCGAAATTTAAAATGTACCCTATTTAAAGTTGATTAAACATTATTACATTTACGCGTGTAAACGGTTCAGCAAGTTTTCATTATGCCATTTTAAATATTTTATTAGCAAACATAACACAAAAAACTCTTTATTAAATTCAACTTTTGCACATATGGTTTTTTCCAATTTACGTTTTTATTTATTTTTCCAACCCCTATTTTTTTTTCTTTTGGTAATAAGTCAACTGATGGAAACTGAAATAACCACTTTGAGCGTGTGAGAGTCGCGTAATTTATAGTTGGCAGTGACCTACTATTAACTAAGTGTAATAGAGGTATGCTTTTTGCTAATGGCATTAAAATTACGAGGATTCCAAAAGAATGGAAAACTCCGGGAATGGCTAAGGCGACTATATGTTTCACCCGCATTGGGGATGGTCACATTGGCTGTAAGCCAAGAAACGACTGATGAAGGGTCACCGAGCAAGTAAGATTTCAACGACTCTGGCGCCATCTAACAGACTATTCCCAAAGAAACCAGTGAAGCACATTAATACGAAAAATATGTAAAACAATGTTAAAAAGTACAATCTAGGTGGGCATGACAATAATATTTAAAAAACGCAAAACAGACACCTTTTTAATTATCCAAGGCTCAAGAACCTCCATATTAATATACAGGGTGGCTAAGCGAAAACGAGTGAACGTTCTTTTTGAGTATTTTTCGTAGTTTTTGAAAAACATACTCGTACCCGTATACTTTTTTTTAAGGGGGAACCTTATTAATTATATGTAGCAACCCCTATCGGCAACCTTTTGACCAAAGCGAATTCTACTCTTGAAATCTTAAATGGAAAAAAGGGCTGAGTGGTACTTTATTTAAAAGCTCTATCGTTTCTCTTTATGTGCATACCTACATTAAGCCGTTTTAATTCAGTGATATTTGAAATACAGGGTGTTCAAAGAAAGGCAAAATATCCAATTTTTTGGTGCTTAAAAGAATTTCTACTTTACGATGGGATCCGTGTCTTTTTATTTCAAATAAAAAACATTTTTAAGCTAAGGCATGATCCCAACTTTAACGCCTTGACAAGGGTGCGTTCCACCCCTTAAATCTAAGAAGGAAAGAGGGGCCAAGTAGCACCTCGTTTAAAGGTCTTTTTTTCTCTTCATTAGCTCATTTGGTGCAGCGGTTTTCGATACAGGGTGCCTATGCAAAAATAAATATGGATTTTTTGTTTATTTATTAAACTGTCTATTCAACATAAGGATTTTAATAAACTTGCCCAAAACACGATACATTATTTTCTAATAATTGATTCACTAGATCCCAAATTATAGGTAGCTAATCTTTAAACCAAATAATTATTAATGAAGAAAAAGAGTATTGCCTCCCCAATCGCCAGGTATTTTACCACTCGATTTTTTTATAGGCTAACATGAAAAAAAATTGTGACACTCAACCAGAGTCTTTGGAAGAGTTGGGCAAACGCATTAGTTTTGAATGTAATCCAATTTCTCCTGAAATGCTCCTAAATATTCGATTCGAGAAAAATCTTTATTACTGCATGAAAGCTAATGGTAGCCATTTCAACATCTCTTAAATTGGTACTCTTGTTTTAGTATAGTAACAGGTGTAGATTATTTACTTTAATTTTAACTTCCGTAAATAAAAGTTCCTAATAAACTCTAGAATTTTAAATTTAGTGAAACCAACCTGTATATCCAAAATTTCTGTACCAAATGGGTTAAAGTAAGTAAGTCGGAGAGGAAAAATAGAAGACCTCTAACACAAGGTACTACTTGCCTTCCCTTTCCTTCTTAGGTTTTAGGGGTGGTAGGTGTTGCAGTAAGGGATAAAAATGTTTTTCCTTTAAAATCAAAGTACACGATTCCAATAAAACTTTGTAACTAAATTGCTATACTGGTGCAGTTTTTGGCGCATTACCATTTGCTATATTACAGTCGTCCAGTTTACATGGGGCATAGAAAGCTTATATTTATTATGTTTTTCCAACTTTTTTCTGTTTTTTCTTTAAGCACATTTTTAAGATTTAAAATAGTACCACTTTCGGTCTACTGGGTTTTCAATGGCTTTTTAAAATATTTTATTATTGTTTGTTTTAGCTTCTCAAATTATATTATAATTTTTTTTGATATTGTCTTTATAAAAAACAACTTTTAATATTTTTTTAGGCATTAATTTTTATAACTTATGTTTAATTAGTCAACAGGACGAGCATTAGTAACTCTTTTAATAAAAACATAAATGTTTTAAAAGGGTTAAATAAACCGTTTTTATATGTGGTTCTATACGTATTAAATCTAAAACATAAGCAAAAAATAATACCTACAACTGTTTTATGTATTCAACCCAAAGTACATAAACATTTTGCTGGCCCTAAAATACTTCAATTAGATTATTAAAGATTAATTTTACCCTTGCCTTGAGGTCTTAGGGTTAAATTACGTAATTAAAAGGGCTTCAGCCAACAACAAAGACATAAACCACAATACCGAAGCTTGAGATATATATGATACGTACAGTATCAAGGGTTTATCTTAACCGAGATTTTATTTAAGGTACTAGTTAGGCTAACCAAAGGGTTTAAGGTACATTTTGTAATTTATTATTTTTTTTATCTCAGAGTTACGTATTAATTAACAGAGGTATGCAATTATTTTTAACAAAATACGTAAAGATTCAAAAGCATATTTATTATTATTTATAGTTAAAGCTTATATTAAAACATTTTTCGTTTATTAAACGGTATTACTTTATGTTTTTGATATTATAAGCATGCTTTTATTTTGCATTGCAAAAAAATCTAAATAAACAAATTAAAGACGCATAAGAAGACAGACGCTTTTATTTATAATAAAACTATTTGACAATATATACGGTGTGTCCAAGATAAGGAGGGCCAGTATGGAAATTTCCGAAACGGTAGAGATAGGTGGGTAATTTAAATTTGGCAAAGTTGCGTATTGGGGAGCTCAATAATATACCGTTGTAAAATTGAAGTTATATTTTGTACGTTCAGAAATATGGCGGAAAAACTGAAATATCCAATTTTTGTTTTTGTTTTGTTTACGAGCTTATTTCAAAAGTTAGAAAAAAAAATACATTCTCATTGGACTTTTTGCGCTTCATGTATTGGCAAAGTCAAAAATTTCTTACGACGTTTCGTTTTTGCTAAACTTCCATCAACTTTATATTTTTATATACGGCACTCGATTGTTTATTGCATTTTTTTGAAGCAGTTTTAATCCCAATTACAATGAGGTATAACACTTGATATTTTTCTATTAAATAAACATATTTTCCATAAAAGACAATGAGTTAGACAAAGAACGCACATGATTTTTTATTGGGGCATTCCATATTTGGTAAATAAATATTAAGTTTTATACATTTTTGTTATTGGGATAGTAAGGGGTTAAAAAAAATTAAATAAACATTCTAGGGCCTTATTTAAAAAAATAAGTTGATGATGGTTTAACGAAAACGAAACGTCGTAAGAATTTTTTGACTTCACCAACACATAAAGTGCAAAAAATTCTAATAAAAATGTATTTTTAAAATTATCCTAAGTTTTTAAATAAACTAGTAAAAAAAATAAAATCGAACATCAAACATTTCAGTTTTTCGCCATATTTCCGAAAATACGATATATGACTTTATTTTTTCAACAGTATATTACTGAGCTCCCCAATACGCAACTTTGCCAAATTTAAACTACCCACTGTTTCGGAGATCCCCATGCTGGCCCTTCTTATCTTGGACACATTGTATACCAGTCAGTACAATTATTTTCCCGATATCAATCTTTCACTGGTTAGTCACTGGTAACAGCGCGCTAACCATATAACATATTAAGACAAATAGGTTTGAAGCTTCGTTTATAACGGCAGCAAACTTAATTTGCCGCCGTATTAAATTTTGGTCGCTTTAACAATACTCTTATTTTGGGAGTATATACCCCTCTCGGTATGGTATATAACATTCCCCTTCGACTACTCAGCACGTAGAGCGAGAGAGAAATGTTGTACTCTTATTCTTCTTTTTCTTTTACGCACATTGTTTGCACGAACAAGTTGCAAGACTGCCTCTTGCAGTATATACTTAAAGGTTGCGATAGATAATCTGAGTAGCTTTCTAGTGAAGAAAATTTTTCCGCGCCTTATAGCATTAATGTGCATGGCACTTTTCATCACGGAAAGAGTGTGAAAACGCTCTTGAGCTACTCCAAACCCTTTAAATGCTTGACTAGAAACTCACTTTAGCCTGCGTGTAAAAATTATTATATATTATGCGCTGTTTCTAAAACCAAAAACATCTTCTCACCGCAATGCAAAATTCTTAGCTAAAATTTTTCACCCTGGACTGTGTTTGATTTGGATTCCAAACAAGGTATTGGGCGAATCGGACATATACAACAGCGGGTCTCTAACAATTTTTTTTAGTATCGCAAGTTATAGGTATGGACACGCCTTAACCTAAGAAACAAGAAGCATTTTCTAGGTTAATTTTGTTAATTTATACATATATAAATACACAAATAAACATTAAATAATTTTAATTCTTTTTTTTTTTTAATAGATGGATAATAAACAGCAGAGTAAGTAATAAAATTCTCGTAAATAAATAGTTTTGCTAATATTTATTAAATTAAAACAGAAATTTTCTAGGATAATTAAGCAATTATTTTGTCTACTCTAGATGTTATACTACCTAAATTTATCAATAAAATGTAATTCGAAGGAGTTATACTAAAGAACCTGTTAAAAAAAAACTTAATTTAAAGTTTTACAGTATTAGTCATTTGAACAATCTATTGTACTGCTTGTTTTTAAAGAAAATATATAAAATTACTTTTTTAGAGCGCCAAACCTTTTTTTTATATTCCGTGCAAGGTAATTATTTTCTTTATATGTTTAATTGATTTTTTACGCCAAATCCCGAACTAAATTATTTTTTTGACAAATAGTTAACATTTAAAAAGTGTATGTCCTGTTGCCAAGAGTTTTTATTTTAACCTCTTTCCTAACTTTAACAACGCGATCGTCACTTGGCCGATAGGATTTAATATCTTGTCGGAATCAGTAGTTTTTTTTAATACATTTACAAATAAATTAATTAAATTCGGACCAATTTCTTCGTCCCCTGTGACCACAAAAATACCTGCATTCCATGTTTATTATTTATTAAATAAAAAATAGTAAATTTGTTTAAATCAACTTAAGCTTAAGTGATTTAATTACTTAATATCAATATATTAAGAATATCTCCAGAAATCTCAGGTAATAATACAAATGCACCATAAAGTAATGTATTTCGGAACGATTCAATGTCACGTGCTGGTCATTTGCATTCTATTTGTCAGTTGTTAACCTAATGTTATTAATAAAATATCAGCTGTCTATGTACTGCCATATAATTTTCAGAGCTCCGTAGGAATCGAATGCAGAAATCGATTCCTTTTTAAGGATCCGAAGGCTGGAATCGATTACTTTTTAAAAATAGGATACGTGATCCAGACTCGTTATACAATTTTAAAACGATCCGGAATCGATTCATTTTTAAAAAGATCCGATTTCAAAAGGAATCGATTCCTCATTTCTAAATTGTCTAAAATTATTTAATTTGGGACAAATTGGTTTATAAATGCCAAAATCTGCCATTTTAAATACGCCATTTTAAATTTTCAAATGTTTACCTAGCACCCTCAAAAACCCTTATATTCTAAATCTGGGGCAAATAGGTTTATAAATGCCAAAAAACCGCCATTTTGAATCCTTCATTTTAAATTTCCAAATTTTTACGTAAGATTCTTAACCAGTATCATATTGATTTTCAGAAAAAAAGATGAAGAATTTTAGAACATCTGCCTATTAATGTCTCTAAATAAGAAAACACACTTAAAGCCGCGTTTACACGATGCAGTTGCGTGAATGTCTGAGGCCAGTCCAATTGAATGAGAACTTGTTCACACGGCGAAACTATTGCCACGGTAGTTGGTGACGAAAAATGGCGGAGTCCTTATCGTCTGTTGTGTCTCGTGATGAATTGAGGTTATTTTAAGAATCACATTTAAAAACCTTATAAAAATCTAGCATCGTAAGTTTTGGAATACAGTTCGAAAAAAAAAATGTTTCATTTAAGGGGGGTTCATGTTGATCTCTGAAATAACATATTCAACTTTAAGGAAAATTTACCAAAAACTAATTTGGCTATTTGGCTAAGAGTTGCAGCATTTCAAAATGAGACTAAAATTATTATATATTATATTATTATTATATTCTCGCGTGCTAAAATCTTTGACGCTTGATTATCATCCGAATTATGTGTATATCTTTCGTATCGTGGTTACCATTTATAAGTATAAAAACTGAATATGATCCGGATTTGTGATCCGATAAATAGGAATCGATTCCCTAAATTTAGTTTCTATTTTCCTTATTAGTAATTCGATTCCTTTACAAGGATCCGGATCCGTAAATCGATTCCTTTTTTGAAGGATCCGTTTCGGCTCTGATAGTTATTTTATTTAGTAACAACCTCTGCTTGTATTAATTAATTCGTATAATATATGGTGCCTAGTTAAATGGAACGCGACTTTAGCTTTAAACACTAAGCTTAAATTAATCGGAGCGTGGAATTTGTGCTTAAACGATTATGCAGGTGGTTACCTTCAGCTATTTAGTTATTTAAAGTATCTATGTCGACTTTTGAAATTAGATATTCCATCCGACAGATACATATAGCAAGCGAATTAAGTTACCATGGGATAAAATAAACCAAATGTCGCCTGTCAATGGCACACCAGGTGCGTTAGTTACTGTCGTGTCTAATAAACGTTTGAATGAAATGAATATATTTTCGACTAACCAGACGATGAAACACTCTATAAATATAACAAAAGTAAATCGACCGATCATAATTTCACTTTATGTACAGTGATGTATGATAATTATCGTAATTTATCATGCAAATAGTTGTCAGGTCAACGATATTACTTTCGGGCCGCCATAATTTTGTATAGTAGCCGGTCATAGCCGTCTTTATTATTAGTCCAGTAACTGAAGACATGAATGTACCCAAAGCTGTAAAAAAATCTGTACAGTTTTCATTTGTGGCGCAATTCTTAGGTCTTCGCGAATGCTTTGAGCAAAAAAGTATCAATTCATTAATGAAAAAAATGTAAAAAAAACTTTGACCTTTTTTTTTAATATTCTAGAAAAATTAGAATGGACTTATATGCAATGATAGGTACGGGTTTTCCCATTCCGATGAACTTAGAATGTACATTATTGCCCGAGTAATGAAACAATTCGTCCGCCCGCTTATAAGTGAATCTATAAAGATAGAGGCATTCTTGTAGTAGAGCGGCAGCTGAAATGAGGGGATTTTTGGGTCCCGTTATCTCGAAAACTATCGATTTTTCGAAAAATATTATAAGGACCATTTTTGAATACAAGGAAGGCCATCTTCATTTTTTGTTTAAACAAAAATTCTCCAATTCGCATAATTTGCCAGATATTAGCGGGAAACCCATTTTTCGAGCCTTGAGGGGCCATTTTCAGCCCTTTCCCGCCTGTTAATATTGATAAACTTTTTTCGCTCGAAAGCATCCCCAAAGACCTAAGAATTGCGCCACAAGGGAAAACTGTACAAATTTATTTACAGCTTTGTCCCTTTATTTACTGGACTATATGCCCACACTATAATTAAAAAGAGCACTTTTATAAGATTACTCTTGCGTCCGTCATTTTGTCTGTCACCAGCGTCGGTCTTGGGGTAGAGCGAAAGTAGTGGTTAGTTGCGATAGGTGCTAATTTGCAAAGAGCGATAAAAAATGGAACAAGTGCCGGCAAAAAATTAATGTTTTATGGCGCCTTTTGACAGGCGCCGGGATTGCGCGGCTGTCGGAGGCTGCGGAGTGTAATAATTAGAACTACTTAATATAATTAAAATTTAGATCGATATAACGAATGTGACAACATGTTTTTCTTTAATTATGTTATTATAATACCTATATGGGTAACAAATTTTATTATTAAATGACTCAAAGTAACACCAAATACCAATTTAATTATTTAGCGGTAGGAACTTTCTTAATGTTAAAGCAGCAAGAGTATGGAGCTACTTCGTTTAATTTAAAGTGTTGATTTGTTGATGTCTGCAATAAAAATTAAATTTTAAAAATGTGTTGATAATAAAATATTTGTTTACCGTAAAACCGAAATACAATTTACGTGAAGTGAAACTATGGACCAAAAAGAAAATTTCGTTCTACCCTGATCAATGTTTAGGACTGGCGCTGTCTATGACAGACGTTTTTCTTTGTGCCATATAATTAAAAAAAAATTATTTTTTATTCTGTGGGGTGTGTGGTGTATCGTATATGAAGGCTTATTTTAGGAATTCCAAATTACCATTTTCAATTTTTTTTTAGCTTATAATGTGCCAGAAAACGCTGTTTTTCATCTTTCTAAATTTTCTTTCTTTTTTTAATTTTTTTTTTGTGTTTATAAAAAAATTAAATCATTTTTAGCAGAATCTAACTATGTGCTAAAAAGATTAACGTGTCGTGGTTTTAGTAAATCATCATCTAGTTTCTTTATTTCCTATTATTGCAATATTGGGTTTATTTTAGTACTAAAATTTGATAACATAACATATTTTTTAGCCCAGTTATTAAGCCAGAAAATGTGGAAAAGTTGATAACAAGCTACGATTTATTTTTTTTTTGTTTTTACGTGTTCTGTAGACCCTTAGAAATATTCATCACCACTAACATCTGCCTTGCAATGAAAAATGAAAAAAATAGGTTAGTTTTCCCACTCCCAAATAATCTCCACTAGTAAAACTGATGAAAAATTTTTATAATTCAAAATTTTACCTCAAAAATAGCCTCTCGGGGGTTTTTGGGGTCGCTGATTACGAATCCACGGTCAAAAATTGCGTGAGGGTGGTTGCACCACATCAAAACCAGCCCTAGGAGTGACAGAAATGGGGAAATTTTGAAAATTTAAAATTTTACCACGAGATTGGCTCTCGGGGGGTTTCGGGATCGCTGATTACGAATCCGCAGTCAAAAATCGTGTGAGGGTGGTTGCACCCCATCAAAACCATCCCTAGGAGTAAGAGAAATGGAAAAATTTTGAAAATTTTAAATTTTGCCCCGGGAATCATCTTTTGCGGGTTTTTGTGGTTGTCAAGTTTTTTTTTAATAAAAAAAAAAACAAACACAATTTTCCCATTTCTGTAACTCCTAGGGGTGGTTTTAATGGAGGTGCAACCACCTCACTTAATTTTTGAACACGGATTCGTAATCAGCGACCCCAAAAACCCTCGATAGAGGATTTTCGAGGTAAAATTTTTACTTTTTAAAATTTCCTCATTTCTGTAACCCCTAGGAGTGGTTTTGATGGGGTGCAACCAACCTCACACTATTTTGACGATTTCCGAGGTGAAATTTTAAATTTTATTTTACTATTGGAGATTATTTGGGGGTGGGAAAACTACCCTAATTTCTTTATTTTTCATTTCAAGGCAGATGTTAGTGGTGATAAATAAATGCTCCTGAGGGTCTACAGAATACGTACAAACAAAAAATTTTAAAATCAGAGCTGTTTACCAACTTGTTTACATTTTGCAGTATTTTTCGGCTTATTTACTGGGCTATTTAACATTTTTAAAGCTAGTTCTGGTTACACGACAAGTATTGCGATTGATCGCGTAAGTATCCCATGCTCTTTTTTAAAAATTTTCCTGAATTCAGGTGTATCAAATTCATAGATTCGGTTATTATAGAAATTGGTTTAGAACTTAGACACAAAAACTTACATGTTTAGTGTCAGAGAAATGTTGACCATTTTTTATGAGTTCCTAAGATGAGAAATTCGGAAATAAATAACCATTTTAGAATAGATTGTCCGTCCATTAATTAAAACCCATACATATTAAGAAAAAAAATAATGATTCGGTTAAAACGTCCTTAAAAAAATGGTAAGGTCTTTAGACACACTTCGTTGCTTTTTAATGGAATGTGGTTTTAAGCATTAAAAAATGACAATAGAATGGTTTTAATGAAATTGCGGCGCATCGTTGAATTTCCGCAAATATATTTACGTAGAATTTTTAAAAGTAGTATTTAACTTATTTATTTAACTTACTCAGAACAACGCAACGCCGCTTAATTTTTAAAATTTTACTACATGTGTTAATTAAGAATTAGTTTATTTTGTTTTTTCATATTCGTGTATTATTACTTTTAAAACACGTGAATTAACGTAACACAGTCATTATAAGAAAAAAATTAACGATTATTAATGAAAGTAAACAATAAAGCAAACCATAACCAATATAGGCTATAAAAAAAGAGGGGCTAAAGGAACTACAACGTTAAAGGGGTTTTATTGTTTCATACCTTTAATTGACCCTAAAATATGAAAAATCCGCGAAGTGCTACCATTGAAAGTGGTGAACTTTTAAGATAGGGGTAACTTTGTCCCATTTTCAGTTTTTTAATGTTTATTTAAAATCTATGTACTTTTTGGACATATATGTCAACATTAAAGTAGTTCAAAATTATTTTTTTTTATAAAAAGGGACAGTCTATAGTCAAAAAAGAATATACAAAAATATATTCAAAAAACAAAGCAAAAAAAAGTGAGAAATTGCAATTGCTTGACTAAGAAAAGCTATTCTCATGTTCTTTAATTACGGTTTTGGCAAAAGTCTTTAGGTATTGTAAAAACGTTTTCAAAGTTGGCTAATATTATCGTTTTTTTTTTTTTTTTAATTTTTAATGTGTGTTTCATATTTTGCCCAATAGCTTTTTCCCTGTGAATTTAGGTACATATGAAAAACAACGCTAATTTTACGACTTTTAAAACGGTGCCTGGTTAAAGTATGAAGATGGTTAAATTAGGGTAACGTTGCGCATTTATAGGACCAATAATATCCCGTTTAAAAATTATAAAATTTCAAGAATTTCTAGAGATATCCAAGAAAAAACGGAATTTCGAAAAATCGTTTTTATTTTTTCTTGACTCAATTTCAAAATCGATTTAAAATGGATTACCAAAACCCAAGTTTGTGTATAATGTATAATGACTTGCTTTATGCTGATCCAAGGGCTAAATTCACTTTTTTACTTTCTGGCGCAGCGGAGATACAGTCAAGGGCTGAAGATTGGTTCGCTGCTAATCAGCGCTACCTAAACGACACAAAGACTGAGCAAGTGTTGTTTTCAATGAGACGGCTGCCACAAGGAGAGGCGAGAAAGCCTGTGAGATTCTTGGGGGTGCATCTTGACACCAGGTTAAAGTGGGATTCCCATATTGAAAGCCTAACTTTAAAGCTCAGTTCAAATATATTTGTGTTGAGAAACTTGTCCCATTGTGTTACGGCATTCAGCATAAAATATTGACTTTTTCATCAGTTTACATATCGAAAAATTTGCTACGCGTTAAGAAACACCCGAACCTGTATATAACACATCAGGATGTACACTCGTATGATACACGAGCTAAGGAGCACTTGGTACCTAGGTACAATTGCTTGAAAAGGTGTCTGAGTGGTTGCCTTGCTATTCCATTCTTCAATAAGATTTCCTGTGACATTAAAGAACTGTCTTTTTCCTTGTTTAAGAAAGCAGTTAAGAAATTGCTGATTCTCAATGCATTTAATTCTTAAAGAATTTTTAACTTGTAGATTTTGGATTGTAATATTTCCGGGGTCTTCGAACAATTTTTCAGTAATGTACGTTGTAACAACTTTAAGTTAACTTAATAGTAGTTTAAGCCGTATCGAGTGTTTTTTCAAGAAGAAACTCACGTGTGTTAGTAATTTCTATTGGGACCAACGCACGAATTTTATGGTTTTGACAGTTACTTGTGTAAATACAAGTTTGTATATTGACATTATTAATTAATTTAATAAATATAGTGGTACACACCAAATCTTAATTTAAATAGGTTGTAACAAATAGCTTTTTCCAATAATAAATTATTCTCCTTGAATGTGTTCTTAATTTTAAAATAAGTCAATTTTTACAATGTACATTGTTTTATGATTTTGTTTACGGAAAATATGACTGAATCCTAACATCTGTTACAAGTGCCCAAAGCAAATCATAAATTTTAATGCCTATACTCTGGCAATAAAACGACTAATTTTATAACTGCATTTGCAAATTTCCCAGTGGCATCACCACCATCAAAGTGCTAAATTTAACTTTTTGCAATAAAAATATTTTATTGGGCCATATTAGAGATGAAATTACTTCTACAAAATTCCAAAGAATAATCGTTTTATAGCAGTGCTTTAAATTGGGTATACTGGGTGTCCCAAGCAGGTGGCTCAACCCTATAACTTTCTTATTTAAAAAAAATATGTTTTAAAAAAATATATTTTTTTTAAAACATATTAAAAAAAATATATTTTTTTTTCAGAAGGCCATAAATGCGATAAAAAGGAAAATTTTGGACCAAGTAACGATGGAAAAATAGATATGCCCCTCCTTTATTTTATTATAGTAAATATTTGACCTTAATATTAATAAAACGTTGCGGGACAGGGTGTCCCGGGGTGTCCCACGAAAAAACTGCGGCGTTCTTTTTTTTGAAAAGTAGGCTTTGGAAAAAATTGATTTTTTTTTAAGGTATTCTAATGTCGATGGGGGCAACTCGGCTAAAATACTTTCAAGTTGGTGGCACTTCGCGGTATACCGGAAGTAGGTGTCAACTTGCTTATTTTAAGTAAAACTTCTTTTCTATAAATAATTTTTTAGATTCTACAGAAGATTTCAGGCAGATTTCATATATCATACCTATACCTAAGTCAAAGCGTTTTTAATATATCTAAGTTTTTACGTCAAAAATGACGTTTTCAGGTCCCATAATAATTATTAATTATTTGCTTTAAGAAAACCTTTATTTTTTTACAATAATTTAATAACTTATTAAACAGGGTGTTCAAAAAAAAAGATTAAAAATGAAATTGAGAAAATGCCAAACATTATTTATTAAAAATGGTAACCCCCAAATTTTATAATTTTATCTTAGCTAGCCTTAAAAATAAGGGTAAATTTGTATTTTTTTGGAATAGACAACCTTACACAAGCTGGCTCTTATTTTTTTAGTTAAATATTAGAAAATTATAAAATTATATGGCACACGCATAACATGAGATTCTGGCGCTCTAACGATTTTTTTTAAATTTAAGTGGGTTGTTTCTTTGATCAGTAGGAACATCTTTTAAATGGGACATTTTTGTGCAGGTCTATAGGGTGGCCCAAAAAAAATCACTGAGAAGTTAAAGCTTAGCTGTTTATTAATTCCAATATAAACGCATAAAAGCAGTGAATTTTCGTCTAGGTAAATTCAATTAAATAATATTTTATAGATTTGTTTAGAGTTAAAATAATTTAAACTAACATTTAACACATACAGGGTGATCCAGTATCGAATAAATAATATGGATTATGCCAACTAAAATATTAATATCGTGATATACTTGTATATATTTTTAGAATTTATGCATTTGTAACAGTTTGTTAAGGTAAATTTAAGTTAAAACATTTTGGTGTATTGTCACAAATATACAGGGTTATTTAGAATTAAAGACTTTTTTTGGTTTGTTCCCACAAGATATTTTATCACATGTAAAGAGGTACATAGTTTTAAAATGTGCACATTTTTCTGGCAATTTTTTAGCAGAGGTATAATAAAATTAAGCTACCCATAACTGGAACAATTTTCGTGGACACCTACAGGGTAAAGTATCTAGGTGGTTTCATTTACCATGTCTTCCCGATTTTACCTATATTTTTAGGATAAGTCGTTTTAAAATTGTGTGCCGCGCAAAAAATTGATGGTGTAAAATTACTTATTAATAATTTAATATTATTCATTAAATTATTTATTTATTTATATAATTATTAGCTTAAAAATTAGTAAATAATAGCATCTTTTAACTTTGTCTCTTAAGGTTTCCATATTTTGTGGGAACAAACCTAAAAAAATATTTATTTCTAAATATCCCTGTATATTTTAGGCAATAAACCAAAACATTTTAACTTAAATTTATCTTAATAAACTGTCAGAAATATATAAATTCTAAATATATATATATATATATATATATATATATATATATATATATATATATATATATATATATATATATATATATATATATATATATATATATATATATATATATATATATATATATATATACATATACATATATCACGATATTAACATTTTAGTTTGCATAATCCCTACTATTTATTCGATACTGGACCACCCTGTATGTGCTAAATTTTAAATCAAATAATTATTTTAACTCCAAACAAATATATAAAATATTATTCTGTTGGATTTAGACCAATATTTACAGTTTTTATGTTTTTATTGGAATTATTAAACAGTTAAGCTTTAACTTTGTATAGATTTTTTAGGCCACCCTATAGGCATGTACAAAAATGTCCTATTTAAAGGATGTTCCTATCAAATTAAAAAAAAACCTTTCAAGAGCCAGAATCCCAAGTTATGTGTGCCATGTCATTTTTCCATTAAATTTTTTTTTAATTTTCTCAATTTCTGTTTAATCCTATTTTTTGAACACCCTCTAAAATAATTAAAATATTGTAAAAATTCTGTTATAAAAGGTTCTTAATCCCACTGAGATTAAATAATAAAAGCTTTCTTATAGTAATAAATAATTAATAATTATTTTAAGGCCTACAAACGTAATTGTTGACGTAAAAACTTACACATGTCAAAAACGCTTTGATTTAGGTATAGGACATAGTCCATGAAATCTGTCTAAAATCTTGTGTAGAATCTAAAAAGGTATATATAGGGTGTTTTATTTAAATCGGGCAAGTTTACACATACTTCCGGTTTAACCAAAAGTGCCACAGTCTTTAAAATATTTTGACCGAGTTGCCCCAGGCCATCGACATTAGCTTTAAATTTTCAAAATTTTTCAAAGTATACTTATCAAGAAATCGTGGTGACTCTGTATGTTGTTTTTAATGTAAAAAAAGTATTGTCCCCCAAAAATTTTGGCACTTTAGAAGAAAACGAGGTTAAAAATTAAAAAAAAAACTTTATAGTCTTCATTTTCAAGGTTACTTATAAACTACTGTTATCAACCAGTCGTTGGACTTTAATTTGAATGTCTCTACTTTCCTCTACCTCGATCCGCTGTCGCTTTGTTTTGCCACCTGGAGAGGGTAAATCGGGCCTTAGCTTAGTGTCTTCGAAAGGGAACACATCCTGGGCTCCCTCTCGAAGCAGGTGTGTCTATTTAAGAAGTTGGAAGAGAAAAAAACCGATCCTTAAGTATCATTTTAAGATGTTATCCGGCATGGATTCAAATAGGCCGAGGACACGGAGCTTGATTATTATTTTTTTTTATCTTGGGACAGTCCACGAAGGCTGATGCCCTGAAGTTCTAACGTACCGTGGGTGTCTTAAGTGTGGTGAGGGGGAGTTTGTTCACACGGGACTGGAGATTGGGAGGAGAAGGAAAAACTTCTGCGGGCAGCAGGTTCCATAGTATTGACACT
Organism: Listronotus oregonensis; assembly: GCA_019359885.1. Taxonomy (NCBI): domain Eukaryota; kingdom Metazoa; phylum Arthropoda; class Insecta; order Coleoptera; family Curculionidae; genus Listronotus; species Listronotus oregonensis. The sequence goes on from JAHBCN010002619.1 coordinate 49,937, forward strand.
CTAGGGATGAAGGAACGAAGAAAGCGGGAAGTTCGGGGCCTCTCTAACTAAACTGTTAAACGATGCATAAAAGTTGCACTACGTGTTGCTCTGTTGGGAGCTGCCAGAGAAGGAATTATACTGGCCAACAGAGCAGAAGCTGTGAAAATACCTATAGAAGAGCGACAGATCCCAGACAGCTCGACGGTGGGCAAGAAGAGGAAGCCAGATTGATAAACTACATGAGTTAAATGTAGGGTGGAAGGACGTACCTTAAGAGGATATAGATCACTTTATCAGATAATTGCCAGTCGTGTCAATATCAGTTTTTTTTAAGAAGAAGCATTTTTAAATCGAGCTCATTCTAATATCTACATACTGAGCTTTTTATGATTTAAAGTGTATATAGAAATAATCCCTGGATTAAACGATAAAATACAAAACTCGTTTGCTATACTCTAAACTAAAAAAGCATTCCATTATAACCATTAGCTAACTGTAACACTATAAATCCCGCAGGAAAAAATAATTATAAATTTTGGCTTGGTGATTTTTAACCTCATAAAGCTCGACCGTAATAAAATTGCTTAATTTGCGTTATAAAAAATTCGATAAACTGGGAAATTAAACCTAATTTACCAGGATTTTATCTAAAAATAAGCATTTATGTGCAGTAAATCGGTTTAAATTTAACTATTAACAATTAAATAAAACACAAAGAAAGGAAAACGAAAAACCTGGTTTGATAATACAATGAATTTATTACCTTAAATAAAATTCGATAAAACGATCGTAAAATCTAACAAACTAAATAGCTTTTTATTTTCTGTCTGATTGTATATAACTGCAGTTAAACTATCGTAATTCGATGAATTTATTGTCGTAATGTCGAAATTATTTTCTCTGTTGTGTTGGATCTGTAAATTTATTGCTTGTAGTTTATAGTCAATTATTTATTCTTTAAAAATTCGGTTTTAGTTTTAATATTTTATCAATATTAAAGATATTAATTTATTCTTTACTTATTATTTAACAGGCACAATGTTTATAAGATTTGAGTGGGTATTTTCTTAACTTAGAATTGGTTCAAAAACAAATTCAATTACAGAGTCGCCGTGAAAACGATTATAGGTAATTTGAAATAAATCTTTTTTTTATATACTTATACTGATAAATTAAAGATCGATTCAAAAAAATAAAATTTATAAGGCAGCACGTTAAATATAAAGCCTGCTACAGACGCACGTAAAGTCTTTCTCAAAGTATATCGTTATGGCTTTTGACGGACCATACCCAATAAACCTTTAACGATTTTATTACCTATTGTTATTGGGTAAACCCATTTGTCCATAAGGGCAGGAGTGGGCCAGGTATTTCTTGAGTATTAACCATTAGGCATATAAATATTTTGGCTAATATTTTAGTGGCAATGTTAAATAACCGTTTTTACTATGCGTATCGAAAAAGTTGTTTTACGAGAATATAACTATGTCGCGTCGAAATCATTTGTCACTAGATGCAAAACAGGTTGTGAAAAATGTGTATGAAACTTTTATCAGTAGAGGTCTAATTAAACAAGAAGCTTTAAAAGAAACCTGTCTACTTACAAAAACTCCAATATCATCGATAAGGGATATTATTATTAGTGAAGAATTAAACAAAAGAAAAAAACGTAGTGATTTTCAATCTCACCGTATAGACAATAGTGATCAAGACCTAATAAGAAGGAAAATATATTGTCTTTATCAAAGAGGAGTTATTCCTACCTTGGATAAACTTAAAAAGAAGCTTGACGAAGACGAAACCAATATAAATATTAGCCGTGCCACCCTCCATAGAGCTTGTTTGTAAAATGGGATTTAAATACCGCAAAATAGACAAAAGACCAGTAGTAATGGAATTGCACAGATTACGCACTTGGAGATTTAATTACCTTCAAGAAATTAAAAGATATAGGTTAGAAAACAGATCCATAATTTACCTTGATGAAACATGGTTCGATACACGACGAAAGCGCCTTTAAATAAAGGAAAACGCATTATCATAATACACGCTGGTTCAAAAGATGGATTTGTCCCAAACTGCTTGCTGTTGTCTGCAAAGAATATTAGGGATTCTAGCTTGGATTATCATGAGGATACAAGTGCAGAACTTTTTGAAAACTGGTTTCAAAATTATCTTTTAAAAAATATTCCAAACAACAGTGTTATTGTCATGGATAACGCAAGCTACCACAGCCGTCTGCTACACAAAGCACCAGCTTCATCAAGTTCAAAAACTAAAATCCAGGAATATTTGTTAGAAAATGATATTTATTTTGAATTTAGTTAGAAAAAAACGCAACTTTTGGAAGTCCTAAATTCATATGCAATTAAAAAACAATATGTATGTGATAATTTGGCTGAACAGGCTGGACATACTGTCTAACGGCTTCCTCCGTATCATTGTATGTTTAACCCCATAGAGCATTTGTGGAACCAAGTAAAATCAAAGATCAAAGCAGAAAATGTTACACCTCTACTTTAAGTCCCAATGTTTGATTTGATAAAAAATGTTATATATGTATATTAATTACTAACATACCAGTTAAGAGCTGGAAAAATTCACTACAGCACATTATAAAAATTGAGGACTCTTACATTTCTATCCAAAACAATATAAATCCTATTGTAATTAATTTTTCAATGATGACTTTGATAGTGAAACAGAATCAGATTTAGATATTTAGATTAAAAATGTAATTATGAATAGATAATGCAGTTATAAATTTATTAAAACTTTGCATATATTTCATTTATTAATGTAATTTTAAGGTTATACTTACCTAAATAAACAATAAATTATAATTCTTTATATTATTAAAGTCCGTCCCTAATGTTCTGTCCTTTAATACCTAAGAGCTAACACGGTATACTTTGAGACAGACTATACAGTATCTCTTAAAATTTGTACACGCGTACTTGTATGCGCGTACATATCCGTCAGTGTGTAGTCAATATCTGCGTAAAAAATCTGCCGAAAAGGTTTTCAGTCGCTGCCTGAATTTAGGTACGCGCGAACACGATGTGTGTACATTTGTACAAATTGCTACGGGTGCAGGTAAAGTGTATTTGTAAACAAGAGATATTTTTATTGTTGGTCTTGGCCTGGCTAAAAGCAAAAATTATTCCAAAGAATTTCTCATAGAATTCATTGATCTTTATAAATCTTACCCTTGTCCGGGAAACATTAGATCCAAGGACTATATGAATACAAAAAATAAAAATTATGCCTATTAAATAATAGTGGTATCAATAAAGTGGTAAAAACTAAAATAAATGGTTTTTTAAATTAAAGAATTAAAAATATTAGGTGCTGGAATAGACGACATATATGTAGTTCATTGATGGTACTACAAAGCTGTTACTTTTTCGAAGAGATCAAGAGACACCCCGATCGTTTATATTAAACATACAAAACGATGATGTCGAAAGGGAACATTAACATCACCATAACTGTGATTTTATTTCTCCTTCCTTATTATGCACACGCACGTCACTGCTAATAAATTTATTAATATTTTTCTCACTGTCATATTATTTCCGAATGTTCTATTTTCAATCATCAGTTGTTTTTCTAAATGTAATACCTAAAATCTTTATAAAAAATTCCAAAACTTTTGTATAAACCTCTTTTTTGTATTTCTTTAAATAATACATTTAAATGCATGTCATATTATAGATAAGGAAAAACCCTCTGTACAGGGTGTCCGGTTATAAATGTAACCCCCCCCCAATTACTTTTTTACTTGACGTTTGAGAAAAACATGTTCAGTATAAAAGTTTAACTGTTTCAAATATATTTTTTAAAACTTCTTTTCATCTATACAGGGTGTTTCAAAAAGTCTGGACGTGGTCCTACTTTCTTATATCAAATGAGTCCCATATTTTTTTATGTGAGATTTGCATTCCTCTTGAAATTCTAAACATATTTTATGTAGCATAGCCTGTCTTACTTTAATGGTAACATTACAAAATGCAAAAAACTATAAGCTTTATCATTATCACTATCAAGCTATATCGCTATGTTTATTTATTAAATGAATTAACCATAAAGTTTGACATATCCCTTAAATGACTTAGTAAGTAATAGTTAAGTAATATTTTACCAAATAATTAAAACTAATGTCAATGTGAAAGAAAGTCATTTGGCGGATATGACAAACTTTATTGCTAATTGAACAAATAAATAAACATAGCAATATAGCATGAAAGTGACAATAATAAAGCTTATAGATTTTCGCATTTTGTGATGTAACCATTAAAGTCGGACATAGGGTATGGTACATAAAATATGTTTAGAATTTCAAGGGAAATGCAAATCTCAAGTAAAAAAATAGAGGACTCATTTGAAATAAAAAAGTAGGACCACGTCCACACTTTTTGAAACACCCTTTACAGATAAAAAATATTTGAAACAGTTCAACTTTTATACTGAACTCGTTTTTCCCAAACGTCAAACAAAAAAGTTAATGGTGGGTTACATTTATAACCGGACACCCTGTACATAAAAATTAGAGTAGTTGTACAACGGGCAGGTACACGACCTGGTAGAGCTAATAAAAGTAGCCCATAATAATTAGGGTTGAGCAAAAATACTATATCTATGAATTAGATACGGTGAATAAAATTTTACATTGGCGGTAGATGATAATATACTTGTAACGCCCAAATACGGTACAACCTCTTTTATCCGGACACATGGTAATCCGGAAATCCACTAATCCGGACGCGCAGTTTCCTCAGTGATACTCCGGATGCAGTTTTATAATCCGGTAGCGTTCTCTGTTAAGTTATTCAGTATGCCTGCAGCAAACAGGACTTGCATCACTAGCGAGGAAATTGGGGCTCTAGTAAGCAAAACGACAGCACCATATCAGTGTAAAAGGAATGCATACATAAGGGACAGTACAGGATGACGGAACCTGTGTATGCTTAAGGGTTGGTGTAGAGCATAATGGGCTTAGGCCTCAGGGCTCAGGGCCCCAGCGAGGGAACTCACCATGATACAATAGATAGATGCCTGCAGCAGTATCACGTATTATTGCGCACTATTTAGAGTGTAACAAAGTGTACAACTGTGTTTAACGAAAGGACATATCCGTAAGTTTGGAACAGTAGTCCAAAATAATAAACAAAATTAAAGTAGATATATAAAGGTAATACATACATAGCCCCAACGTAACATACATATATATCCCATATATTATGTTTGTAATACTCAGGCACTTTTAGCCCATTCTTCAGTAATCCGGACATTTGACTTTTTGGACAAACCTCTTGCATTGTATTATCTGAATTAAAGATGTAATGTTTATAAAGTGCCCTGTTTTTCAAAACCCTTTTTTTTGTTTCCTTTAACAGTAACTTGTTTCATTGCATGTTGTAATAAAACACAACCCAACAACCCCTAAACAGGTTAGTTGTTAAATAGAAATAATAATTTTAATATAACTTTATACAATACCACATTACCTATAATTCTATTTTCCCAATAACCCTCCTTTATATTCTAATCAACTAGTCCAAGTAGGACCTGTGGCATCGGCCTATTTATCGACGGCGTCGGCGGGCGCCGCAATCTGTTGCCTACGGACGGGACGTGACGGCGGCATCGAGGAGCAACAGGACCAGCGTCGCGACGGCCCACGTTCAACAGTTTGCCTCGCGGTAACACGCAAACCTTCGTGTCGTTTTGGAGTAATAATAGAGGTTGTTTATAAAATAAAATTTAATGGTATTGATAAAAAGCGTAGCCTCCATTCCCTTAGTTGGTAATAATTTACTCGGACCCTGTCGGTTGACACTATTAATGCGGGCGCGCCTATGAATCGATATGGTTAGCTGAAATCTGGAGAGCAACAATTTGTTGAAGCAACAAGCCACAAGGACGCTCGATTCAACAAGAAAGCAACGACGCTTGAAATTCATTTCGAAAGCAACAGTTTACTAAGGTTTTTGGCACGCTATGCATGTTTGTTTAGGGAAGTAATAAAAAATATATTTAAGATATAATAAAAATTATTTATGAAAACGTTAATTTTGACACTTGTGATAAAGTTAAGGAAAGTGTGGCATAAGCAAATATATAACTTCGGCATACAAAGTATTACACATTCAAATACAAAACTAATGTTTCTGTTGCTTTTGCGGATTCTTTGCTCTAACTAAGCAGCCTCTGCCTTTTCTATTATTTACCAGATTCTCAATTAATATAATAAATTGCCTCTTACTTCACCTAAGATGCCTATGGAGCGTTAGTACTTGGGCTTTAAGCCTTCTTGAACCGCCTGAAAATAGAATCATATTACTAATTTTAGAAGGATTTTATTACTTCTTTTATAAATTAGTTATGATAATTTAATTAATTTAATGCAATTTGATTGTGGCCGTGTGCACGTAAGAACGTACGAAATGAGGAAACTTTGTATGTCGTGCAAAATTTTATTAAAATTAGTATCTTTGCAAAGCGCTTTCGGTAAAAACCATCATCAGGGCTATTTGTCAAGGAGGAGTTGAAGCATTTGATACGTACACATTATTAAATTAAAATTAAAAGTAAAAATGTGAACAAAATCTTATATTTTCATCTTAGCAAGGGTGAATTTTAAAATTTAAGCCACACTATAATACCATTTTGTTAAAAAGCCGAACATGTGATTATTATTAAGTAAAAGGTATATATATATATATATATATATATATATATATATATATATATATATATATATATATATATATATATATATATATATATATATATATATATATATATATATATATATATATATATATATATATATATATATATATATATATATATATATATATATATATATATATATATATATATATATATATATATATATATATATATATATAATATTGATGAATAGTATTGATGATGATGAATGACTACTGATCTGTGAATAGACACGGTTTTTACCGAAAGCACTTTAATAGGATACTTATTTTAATAAAATTTCACGCCCCAAATACGAAGTTTCTTTATTTCCTAATAAAATGTAAGGAATAGAGTCCTAAACAATCTTACTGTTCAGATGCATTGAAAATTGGTCGTCCTAGTCTTTCGATATGTATCTTTCTTAAACCTGATTGAATACAAAGAACAGAGATTACCAGGGGTTTCAAACATCCTTTGAAAATAAAATTACCAGCTAAGTTCTAATTTATCAGTGTGTTAAGTGTCTCTTAAAAAAATACAGTGACGTTAAATATTTTTTTTCTCAGTTATTGTGGTCAAGAAATTGGTTTTAGGCAAAATAACTATAGTTTAACTCGATATTAATATGGTTTCTTATTTATTCTCCATGCTGCCTGTTTCGGTTAAGAGTCATGTAAAAAAATCTTAAATAAAATCGATATTAATTAGTAACTCCAAAACGACTGACTTCTAGTATATAGCTTCCGCTGATTATTTTGGAAATTTTTTGAATGCACTCTGTTATTTTGTCCTGTACGTTAGCCAAGACAGCAACTGGATTAACCAAGGCTAGAGACAAGTATATGATTATTGTCATGAAATATGGATCTACTGCACGCTCGAAAATTACACTACTTCTGCCTACTAAAAAAATAGGTAATACAAGCCAAATTTACAAATTTCAATCTACTATTATTTCTACGAATACCGATTTTAGTTCTAGTAAGTGGTATTACAAATCTACAAAACGTTGAATATAGGTCTTGCATTACGACTTGCAATACTTTATTTATCACTAATCTAAACAATAGGCTATATAAGTTAAATTTCTAAATAGGTAAATAAGTTCAATTAGTTTTTTATTAACCTATAGCTTTTGTTGTTTGTTGGTATTTTAAATAAAATTCCATAAAAGTTTACAATTTTTTTTTAATGTGCTAGTATGTATTACTTTTCTTATAATTTAAAATTACAAACGTGTAATTTATTAAGTGAAAAACTATACAGTTGTAACTTATGGTCCAGAAGCATTAGGAGCAGAATATTTATAAAATAAGATTAGCTAAAGAGATGATGTGTTCTAATCCGAAGTTAAGTCCGAGTTCCGCAATTCTTATTTATTCAGTGATGTAGCCACATGGGCGCCAAGGGAACCAGTTTTCTTCCAATTTTTTTGGAGAATTTAAAAAATTACTGTCTGTTATCATTTTTCAAAGCCAGTGCTGTATATTAATACCATTTATCAATATTTTTTGTACTCAAACTTTCTCCATTACGCTGATAATTTAAAAATGCTTTCTGCAGGCGCTTGCAAAAACACCTTGACAGGGTAGCGACTTGAACTATTTTTAAATATTGATAACTGTTCGTTCATCTCCTTTACAAGAAACATAAATTGTAAGTACATATTAGATGATGCACTAAAGAAAATCTAGGCGCACGGTAGTACGCCAGGCCCTGTTCCGGCCTACCTCACGAATGTATTTACACGACATATTATACGACATATTTTTTCCCTATAATAACTTTGGCTCCTGCCACTAAAGGGTATGAAATTTAGTATGTAAATTTACGTAAGTATTTCAATTACCTATGGGAAAATTGAGAAAGTTATGTCAAGAGATCCCCGAGCTATTTGACTCATTAACTCATCAAAATTATGGGGTACTTTCTGAGGGAGCAGAATTTTAAAATTTGGTATGAGAGTAGGTTTTAGGACACCTGTAAAGGAAACATTTTTGAAACCTGCACATTTTCACTTAGAAAGCCCTGAAATAGGGTCGTAATATCGTATTTTTTGGGGGGAGTATTTTAGAATTTTACAAAAACTTGAAATTTGGTATGTACGTGTAAGTAGATTTTAGGACACAAATAAAAGAAAATTTTGAATACTGCCCATTTTTACTCGGAAAGCTCTGAAACAGGGTCGGAATGTCATATTGTAAGGGGGTATTTTAAAATATTGCAATTTGATTGATCCCGTCTTTTTGAGGTTATATTGCCTTGGAATTAAAGATGCCAGAATTTTATTCACTAAACAAAAAAAATTTACCTATCAGACTCCAAACCAGGTGCGATTTAGGAAACATTAAAATGAGCAATTTTCGTACCTTCTGTTTAGTCTACTGGTTAGGTTCTACCAAGTTCTATTAAGGAAATCAACAGATTTTTCCCTTAATTTTTTCCACTCATTGGACTTTGGAAAAAAGGGAAATTCCACCAAAAACACGTTACTAAGGACCGAGTTCCTATCCAAAAACCTCGGCCTCCTATAGTACTGAGATCACTCTTTTTTGCCTTGGTAATTTTTTTACTGACTGTTATAATGAACAAAAAAAAAAATGAATACAGACAAATTAGTAAAAAATTGCCAAGTCAAAAAAAGGGAAACAAAATTGTGGACAGAACTTGGTTTAAGTGGTTTTGGTGGGATTTTGTTTACGTGTACGATAGATTTTTATATTAAATTACATCCATCATTTGATTTTTTTTCGAAATATTTTAAGTTAAATAAAATAAATTCTCAAGTTTTTTAAATTGGGGAGCTAACTGAGTGAAAAATGTAGTTAAGATTACAGCTACTCATAAACAATTTAAAACACCATTTTTAGAAACCTGTAGAATGAATTTTGATTTTATTTTTGTATTTTCCCACCCTAACAGAAACCTATGTATAAATTTACCTATTATTAGATTTTAACATGCATTGTTAGAATATCAACATTATTATTTCTTTAAATGTGTTTGCAAATATTATAAGTAATAGCTTACCATTTTAGAAGCAATAAATTGTCAGTAATAATATAAAGTAATTAAAATATTTGTAATGAATCGATATTTTTTTGGTGCCCATAACTGTATGTAGCCTAAATTGTCCAAATAAGAATTATTTTCTGTTCATTTAACATTTTTTTTTTTTTAAATTATAGACAACAATGCTCGTCTCTGTTCTGCGTCTGTGTTCAAGAACCAAGGACAAACTGCATAAAACGTGAAAGTTTGTGTGTTTGTTTAACATAAATTGTTCCATCATTTTGTGATTTATGGTAGTTGGATTTTCTTGTAAGCAAATATTTAGTTACTTAATTGGTAGCGCAGTAAATGCAGAAGGTTAGTGGGACAATGATGAGTTCATGGTAAATATGTACAATGACGCTTTGAAAAATATGTACGATATTTATAAACTCGTGGGTATATAAAATGTGAATAATTTTGAAAAAAAAACCAGTAAATTTAGATAAAAAATGTATTGTAAATCTTTACTTTTTTCTACTTTAAATCGTAACATGTCTTGTAATTAAATAAATACTGTTAATATTTAAAGGTACGTTTCCTATGGGGCGGCTAACGCACGCGGCTCCCTCGCAGCGTCTGACGCAAACGGCTGACGCCAGTACACCCATTTTTTATGAAGTGTAGACGCGAGTGATCTGTTGTCAAAAAAGTACAGTTTTCCGAAAAAATGTGCGAAAACAAAAAATTATTTTTAGTGGATTTACTATTAGAAGAAATTAAGGACGAAGAATTTTTACCGAAAAGCATGTACAAAGAAAATGAACAAGTTCATCCATTATTTAAAACCAAAACTGCCAAAGGCTTTTTTTAAACTTTAATAAATAGATATTTATTGAAAGATAAAGAGAAATTTAGGCAATTTTTTAGATTAAATATTGCTCAGTTTAATTATATATTGAACCTGATATCGTACAGGCACGACATTGACAACCGGCGGCTGACGCTTGACTGCCTCGAGAGGGGTAGGGTCGCGGCATCTGTAGCTGCCAGCGGTTGACGCTTGCGTCTGACGCTCGAAAAGAAACGGATAAATAAATTGTCACACGAGCAGTACTAGGCGTCAGACGCTGTGCGGCAGCTGCGTGCGTCAGCCGCCCCATAGGAAACGCACCATTTAATGATGCGAAGTAAGAATAAATCTCTTTTGTTTTATTTCAAATAGCTTTTTTAAGAGTTCTTTTAGTCCAGTAACTGAAGACCTAAAAGTACCCAAAGCTGTAAATAAATCTGTACAGTTTTCATTTGTGGCGCAATTCTTAGCGGATGCTTTTGAGCGAGAAAAAGTTCACGATTCCGACGTGGGGACCCGCTGAAAATGGCCCCCCAAAGTCTCAAAAATTAGTTTTTCGCGAATATCTGCCAAAATATGCGAATTAGAGAATTTTCGTTCAGACAAAAAATAAAGATCACCTCGAAATCTACAAAAATGGTCCTTACTATTTCCATAACATTTTACACTGGATGGATGTGGGTAAACGGCTTAAAATGCAGATGGGTAAATCAATTTTTTATTAAAACGCAAAAAAGATAGTAAAGGAAATTTTTTGGGATCATTGAACCCTTGCTAAGGTCTCATTATAAAAGAGAAATGTTAATAGCAAACCATTTTTTCAAAAAATATCAATAAATTAATGGGACACTCGCCAAATATTGTGAAAAAAAATTTAATCGCTTTTTTTAATATTCTAGAAAAATCAGAATGGACCCAAACTCATATGCAATGATAGGTACGGGTTTTCCCATTCCGATGAACTATAAATGATTAAAAAATGTACATTATTGCCCGAGTAATGGAACAATTCGTCCGCTTGCTTATAAGTGAATCCATGAAGATAGCGGCATTCTAGCGGTAAAGCGGCAGCTGAAATAAGGGGACTTTTGGGTCCCGATATCTCGAAAACTATCGATTTTTAGAAAGGACCATTTTTGTAGATTACAAACCTATCCTCATTTTTTGTCAATACAAAAATTCCCCAATTCGCATATTTTGGCAGATATTGGCGGAAAACTCATTTTTCGGGCCTTGAGAGGCCATTTTTTGCCCTTTCCCACCTGTTAATGTTGATAAACTTTTTTTCGCTCGAAAGCATCCCCGAAGACTTAAGAATTGCGCCACAAGGAAAAACTGTACAGATTTATTTACAGTTTTGTCCCTTCATTTGCTGGACTATTCAGGATTTTACGGGAAAACTACATAAAATATCTATTTTATATTTATTTAAATATAAGGAAAGCCACAAATTTAATATGCTCCTGTTTAGTCCTCGGTGGATAAATAATATAATGAAAATAAAATTATAAAGTGATTGACATAATCTTGATTTTAATACTGATCTAATTTTTTATTAGGTATAATTTTTTTAAATTTTTTTAAACTTTCACACCTGTCACTTTAAGCCAATTGGACAACGTTATTTTAACAGTTAACCATAGCAACCTTTAAATTATTTCTTCTCCTGTCTAGGTAGGCAAACAAATATTAATACGCATACATACACACACATAATGTAAATACTATACAATAAATGGATTTTATTTTTTGACAGCTAATATCAGATTTTTTTAATATCATTTTTTAAAAACATTTTGGGTGTAAATTTTTTTTACCGAATCCTCCGCGTCCTTGAATTAGTGTCCAGAAATTTTTCCTTAGTCACGCATTTTTCCAAAAAGTTTTAAAAAAATACGTTCATTCGGAAAAAAATTCGGAAATAACCCAGGTACCAAGGAAATTGTAAGTGACAATTTGTATTTTTAACAGGTATCGTATTCTGGTTTAAAATGCATTATTTTAAATTATTTGTCATATAATATAGAAACTGCTAAAAACCTTAAAGTTAATATATTAAATTATTAAAAAACTCGAGTTTTCATGTTACCGAATAATTATTTAAAATTAGCCAAACCTTGGCTTTTAGTTTAAAATTAAAATTAAATAAATTTCTACTACTCATAGCTTTAAACACCAAAATACATCTTAGGTGGTATTTGTGTACGTTTTTAATAATAAAGTTTTTTTTTAATTGCAGGTAAGTTATCATATGGTTTTGCTTTTAGACCCAGTATTTATGGTAAGTACTTTGGAGATTATCTTGAACTTTATTATTAACTAACAATAAGATGCGCTTTCCATAACTCTATATGACAGATACATTAATGAAACAGCCTTGGAAAAATTTTGTTTTCAAAATAGTACGTATCATTAATCAAAAAAGAGCCTCTAAGTTGGTTCTGATTATTGTGGTGCAATGATGGTAAATGTATACTTTTGTTAAACATTAACAAAAATGGAGGATCTCTCTTAACTATCAGAAATACAGAAGAATTATTCACTACTTCTTTTCTCGATTTTTTTTTCACTTCGGATGTGTTGTCAAAGGGAAAACATCTTAAGACCTAAGTCAAATTCAACAAAATCTTTAAATATTTACAGTAAACCTAAAAGTACGTAATACAAAAAAAATATTTCAGTTCTGAGTTTAAACTAAAAATTATGAAATATACAGGTAATTTAGAAAAATTAAATCGGTGTTTTTGTGGCTGGTTCCAGCAAATCCATCGAATATAAAAATTAATTAAAATAAAAAGGGTGACTGCCGACACCAGCCTCAAAAACAAAATTATAAATATATATATATATATATATATATATATATATATATATATATATATATATATATATATATATATATATATATATATATATATATATATATATATATATATATATATATATATATATATATATATATATATATATATATATATATTATTTCATAATTTTGAGTTTTCTTTTAAAGTCTGTTAATTTTTTTCAAATTATTACCTTTTTATTTAAGTTATAAACATTTAAAACATGTTTAAGAAAAATTTTAATTCACACTTTTTAACTAAGAAATTTTACACAATTTAATACAATCAAGCAAACTTACCTACTAAAATCAATTCATTATTGTTAAAAATGTATAATGTTAATTATTAAAGAACAAAATAACATCTGTTATGACTGTAACCTTCAACATCAAATGTCCTTAAAATCTTACCCAATTTATTTCGTTACTTTGATTTACACATGGTTATTTTCTCATGAATATCAATTTCACCTATCAACAAGACAAAGAAACAAGTATTTTTTATATCATGTAGCTATAGTCAGCGTTAATAGATGTTACGGCAATCTTTTTGATTAATGTAAAAAAAGGGAAATTCTGCAGAGAATAAAGTACAGGGTGGTCCGTCTAGTAACTATCCTTTTCTCGAAAAAGTTATACGATTTTTTTTAAATAAAACTTTGTTGTAAAAGTATCTTTAACTTTATGATATTTTTAGGTTTGTTGCGTTTTTGTATATAGAGTGGCGATACAAAGTTGATTTTTTTAATGGAACACCCTATATTTTATTCCATTTTTGAAAAGCCCTTTTAAAAACAAATTTAACGATCTATATGACTATGAGTCTGTGATGCACCATTTTGAATTTATTAGATATTGTCTTCAAAATGGATGCAATTGTGTAACCGCTATGATTGCGACACTTGCGAAAAAATATACGTATTATTTTTTATAAGCAGTATGCTTTTGATCATTTAATGTAATAATTTAACATTCTGCTTTTATTTGAATTTTTTCCTAAAGAGATACCATGTTGTGTTATTGTATTTTAAAATAGCTACATTAGCTTTTTTCGGGTTTCGTTTTACGAACGATTCTTGAACTATCCGAGAACGGCCCAGAATTGTATGCGCGGTAGCTCAATACTTTGAATTGTTCTCTGACAGTTCCAGAATTATCAGACATTTGAAAATTTCGAACGCAATCTATAATCCACCGATAAGGAAGGTTCTAGAACTGTCCCAATGTAGTCCTAGAAAAACGCGAACTCGAAATTAAAAAGTCTAAGAACATTTCTTTAAAACCCGAACAGGACTGCGCACGCGCCGGACGGTTCTAGAACAGTAATTTACCGAACCCGAAAACAGCTATTAACTGCAATTTCAAAAATATGACATAGTATAGGTCCCTGACTTACCGCTTTGGCTTAATTGGCAGATTGAAAAAATGGTTAAAAGATTTAAATGATTTAAATATGTTTTTATTGTGGGATGATATTTTGTTTTTAATATGACTTCTTAACATCAACATCCTTAAACGGTTGTAATCACTTTGAGCAAGAGCTAATTTACAGTTTCATATCTTAATCTTTTTTACAGAATTTTAAATGAGAAGATAGTCTTAGCGGTTACATAATTGCAACCATTCTGAAGATAATCTCTAATAAGTTAGAAACGGTGCTTTACAGACCAACAGTCATATATATTGTTGAATTTGTCTTTAAAAGAACTAACCAAAAATTTAATAAAATATAGAGTGTTTCATTAAAAAAAAAACAACTTTGTCTTGCCATCCTTTATATAAAAACGCAACAAACCTAAAAATATCATAAATTCAAAAATACTTTAACAAGAAACAAGTTTTATTTTTAAAGAAATCTCGTATAACTTATAGTTTCCGAGCAAAGGTATAGACCCTTAATAAAGGGGCCACCCAACAACATATATACATGTTGTTACAAACTTTACAAATATGTTTTTGGTTTATAAACTTGTAGGAAGTTATGATTATTAAATTAAATAATTATTTAAATTATTTACCTTTTTTTGCATTCCTACGATCATTGCAAAGTGTACTAAAGGCTCTAAAATCAATTTTTTCGTCTAGTAAAGTCGTTTGGCTATTTCAGAACACTAAGATCCTTTTTTATATTTCCAAAAGGCGACAGATCAGTTGTAATTTGAACGCCGTACTTTTAATTTGAAGTCATAGTTAACCTAGTTCATTGATTCGGCGCCCGAGTTTCCATAGTTATATTAAATAAAAATAATAAACTTGAAATTAAAAAAAAGTTTAATTTAATAAATGATAATTGATCTTCTTTCCTTTGTCTCACACAACTGGAAGAAGTCATTTGAGTTTCTTGTTAAAATCAAAACTTTAAACCTACCTACCTACCTACCTTCTTGTTGAATCCCAGATCGTTGCTCTTGACATATCCAAAGCTTTTGATCAGGTCGGGCATGATGGGCTTCTTAACAAACTTCCTTCTTACGGTCTTCCATCTAAGCTTTGCTCTTGGCTCTTCAGTTTCCTTTCTAATCAACGTATATCAATTACTGTAGATGGCCATTCTTCCAGCGTCTGCCAAATTAATGCTGGGGTGCCCTAGGGCTCAGTACTGGCACCCACTCTGTTTCTTCTACACATTAACGATCTTTTTTTCCACAATCAATTCAATTCATAGTTTTGCTGACAATAGTACCCTCCACTCAAAAATTTAATTTCTCAAGCCAGTCGATAAGCCTGATTTGGAAACCAAGCGTAGGTCAATGCAGACATCTCTCTCACAAGACCTCAAACTTATCTTGGATTGGAGTGCCAAAAATCTTGTTCACTTTAATGTCTCGAAAACAAAGTCATGTCGCGAAAATCTGCGCTCCGTTACATATGTCGCGAAAAAGTCTTTAATCAATGTTCATCCGTTACATCCATAGCCTCGAGCAGCCCTTTTTCGAGCCGGAAAGTTCTTTTTTTAATCTGCAGAACAAAGAGTCGTTTAATCTTGTCGGCGTTACTTTTAAGAATACAGAAAGGCCTCAACTGGGGGGATCTGTCACAAACATCGTGTCGTTTTTTTTGGCGTAGACATCCATAGTATGTCACCGGGCACATGAAATCAGTTTCAAAAGCTTATAAAAAAAATTTTTTTTTGATTTTAAAACTATCTACCGAAATTTTTTTTGTGTCTGAGCCGTTTGGGCGCAAAGTTTCTCTATTTTTTTTTTTGGTAAATCTGATAAACTTTTTTATTTTGAAAATATTTTCTCTGCAGCGAAGAAAATATGTATCCCACATCAGACCCCCAATAGCTTTAGAATATTGTTCAGAATTTAGAGTGTGCTGTATGTCTGGGGTAAGAATGGCATCACCTACAACTATTCTCAACCGCTGGTCCAAGCATTCTTTTAATCCGCGGACAATTTCAGAATCCGCGAAAAAAATTTACTTATTAAAAAGAAACAATAATAATAAATTTTGGTCCGCGGGCCAAGAGCTGTTCGTCTTATTAATGATCCAATCTACGCTTACAGAAAGGCTTACACATAGATTCACTATTATCATTGCCCACCCGCGCCGGTCCTTCAATTATTGTGACGAGCTGTAAAAATAAAAGGGTTTAAACAAGATCTGTCGCTCTTCAATTTTATCCTTATAAATCCTGGTATTTATTTTTTTACGGAATCTTCTTGTAGAAAAGCTACCTAAAGAAGTCGACCAGTAATATGATTCTAAACCAAGTTCACTGTCAGCTCCCAATAGAGCAACACGGGGTGCAACTTTTATGCATCCTTTAACAGTTCAACTAGAGACGCCCCAAAATTAATTTCCAACATGAACTTCCCGCAATATCATTATTAAAGATTTTAAGGCAGAAATGGATTTGTTCCTTTATCCCTAGAGTGTCCAGGAATTATGGAACCTGCGGATATGTAGTTTTCACCAAGCAGAAGTTTTATTTTAACCTTCTCCTCCCAGTCTCCAAATATTTAAGTCCCGTGTAGATAAACTCTGTCTCACCCCACTTAACACACCCACGGTACGTTAGAACTTCAGGGCATCAGCCTTTGTGGACTGTCCAAAGATAAAAAAAATGAAACTTAGTTATTTATTTTAATGTATGTAAAAAATTTAATTAAAAGACAAATCTTTTGTTTTAAAAATTAAAATGCATGAATGTAAAAAAAAATAGCCGAATATGCATTCATATAATAAACCTACTTATTAGGTGGGTATAAAATGATCATCATTTTATTATGCTTTTCATTCAAAAGGGAACGTTCTGTACATTTTTTCATTACGTTCCGTGCATTACCTCGTATTTGAAAGGTGTTTAGACGGCGATTTTTAAATAAAACCTATTATTGTATATTTTTCTAAGAATTTACACACACATATGTAAATTTTAATCTTTTTGATAAAAATATGTATTTTATGAAGCATAATAGTCAGTTTTTATTAGCCGCCTCGTAAAGGATTAACAAATTTTACTCCACTAATAGGTTTGTCACTATAATTCCTTCACTGTCACATACTAATTATATGCATCTATAAAGAAGCCCCGAACTCCGCTTTCTTTGTTCCTTTATCCCTAGAGTGTCCAGACTATGGAACCTGCTACCCGCAGAAGTTTTTCAACACGCAGGTGAGATTTCAACTAATTAGAATTCCAATTGTGTTATTGTTTGTAGAATCGCAAAAACCAATATGCATTCATATAATATGACAGATAAACATCATTTTATTATGTGTTATATTTATTTTCATTACGATACTATTTGAAAGGTGTTTACGTATCAGTGAAGTTTTTTTTAATCATAAAAATATGTAAAAGCTGTTAGTTTTTATTAGCGTCATGCAGCACCATCTTTAATGTTAACATAAGTTATACAGTGTTTTATTTATCAAATGTGCTGTAGTACAGGTTTTTTCGCAGTATTACTTGCTAAACTGGAATTAAACTCACCGACATAAAATTCGGGACAACCAAAATTTTAATCAAATTTAATGTATGATAACTTTTTCCATAGTCCGAATTAAATGTTTTTTTTTAATGTGGATAATTGTTGATTTTAATTGATTTTGTTCAGTTTTTAAAAATACAGTTTACATGTTGAAAAATACAGGAAAATAAAAAAGTATAGTTTTTTCTCTTACGTTTGTAACACTCTGTAGAGTAATTTTGCAGCGTAAACTAAACTAGATATGGTTTTCGACAGAGTTCGGTTAATGTTTAACATTTTGGTGTTTTATTCTTCTCGGTATCTTTGTTTGTTTGGGAGATAAATTTTTAAAATAAACATTACTTTTCTTGCAACATTTATTAAAAATACTGTTGTTGAGTTCTTTGGAATATTTAGGTTTCCTTGGAAACGTATTTTGGAGTTTTCAAACAATTGTATCTGGCTTTTCGAGCATTAAAACGTTTCGTGAGTGAATTTCAAATTTATTTTTTATTTCACGATGCCTTTGTCATCGAAAATTCAGCTAGAGCCGTTGCTATTCATGATGTTGGTAATTCCTATAGAGAAGTGGTGGATATGCTGGGTTTTACAAAATCTAGCGTGGAAAGGTTTCAAGGTTTCGTGAGACTGAAAGTTAAGGCAGAAAACCTGGACCTGAAAGAAATCGTGCTACTTCTGATCTTGATGATCGCTTCATTAGACTCTCAGTTTTTAAGTGATCGGCATACCAGTGCAATAGTGATAAGAAATGAACTTCAAAGAGTTCGTTAAGTTGCTGTCAATAAAATAACAGTAAAAAAAGACTTAATAAAGTCAATTTACGGTCCAGAGAACCGGCAACTGGACGAGAGCTCTTCTGCTTTAAAATTCATATCTTATAAACCGATAACCATACCGAGAAGAATAAAACACTAAAAGGTTAAGCATGAACCAAACTCTGTAGAAAGCATATCTAGTGTAGTTTACATTGCAAAATTACTCTACAGAGTGTTACAAACTTAAGACAAAAATGTACTTTTTAATTTTCTTGTATATTTTACCATGTAAACAGTATTATTGAAAATTAAATAAAATTAATTAAAAATATTACAATTATCTATATTTTGATTAAAAAAGATTAAAATCGTGTTGCATTAAAATTGATCTAAATTTAGGTTGTCCCGAATTTTATGTCGGTGAGTGTATATTTTTTTGTTTTTTTTTTTTAATAATTCGAGATATTTTATTAATTATCGTATTCATTAGTCATTGGACCCAGTATCTGTTATTCTTTAACAATTTAAACTGGATCCTGGATGGGTATTAATATTTTTAGGGTCCAGGCCCTAGGTAACTTTGTTCCCCCAATTTTTTACTGCAAGGTAATTTATTTTAAAATCTTGTTTCCGTAAATTTTGATTTTCTTTTTTTTATTTGCATTATTTAGATGATATTTTATGAAATTGACTGAGGCACAAAATTATATATTACATACTTAAAAATGAAAAATATACATAAAGCTACACGTAGGAATACATTTTATATTTTATTTATTATCGACACACCATTTATTGGAACCAGTATATGTTAATCTATAACAATTTAAACTGGATCCTGGATTGGTAATAATTTTTTAGGGTCCAGGCTCTAGATAACTTTGTTCCCCCAATTTGTTACCGCAAGGTAATTAATTTTAAAGAAATCTTGGTTCCGTTAATTTTGATTTTCCTTTTTTCTTTTTTTAATTTGCATTATTTAGATTATTTTAGATGATATTTTATAAAATTTACTGGGGCACAAAATCATATCTTACATACTTAAAAATGAAAAATATACATAAACCTACAAGTAAGAATACATTTTATATTTTATTTATTATCGACATACAATTCATTAAAAAACCTTGATTGTGTTTCTTTTGATTTTTGTAAATTGGCATTATTAGGATGATATTTTATAAAATTAACGATGCACAAAATCATATATTACATACTTAAAAATGAAAATTATACACATACACCTTACATGTAAAATAATATGTTTTTACGCTAGTTAAAATCAGTTAAAATAAAACTATCATAACTGACCTTATCGGTCCGACCAAAATACCTATCTGCTGTTTTACTTATAGGCCTTTTATCGACCACCGAAATTACAGCTCGACTATTACGATTCAGGGGCCCGATTCTGTAAGCAAATTTTTTGACATTCCTTTTCCCTATCTCTTTCAAAACAGTGACAAAGTTATAAGTTACCTTTAAGAGCAACAAGGACATGTGATCCCTATTTTGACATTCTCTTTCCTTATATTTTTACAGAATCCCAGCTCTGGAGCCAAACAAGTATATAAAGAAATGTCGTTAATTTTAGGGTTCGTATGCTTTTGCTAATTTTAAGCACAGCCTACGTTGAGACGTCAAATATAAAGGGTGTGTTGTCAAGTAAAATTAAGCTGGTGATATTAAAAAATTAGAATTCTTTATAAGTTAAGGTTTTAACTTTTTTGTTTTCTTTGAAAAAGTGTATTTAAAGGAATATGGCTTCGGTTGATTTTCTTAAAAACCAGATAACTATTAAAACTTTGGACTCATTATAAAAAAAAATAATAAAACTGTTGCAACCAATTTAATCCATAAATTGAGTATTTATTTAAATTTATAATGTTTTTTTCCTGGTTTCTTTCGTGACAACTCTTTGTTAAATTATTAATATCGTAGATAATATTATTCCGGAACAGATTAATTTGTGACCATAGGTTGAAACTTTTATAAAGCAAAAGAAAAATAATTGAACCTTGTTACAGTAAAATTTTGAAAGTATGATATAAAGTTAGCAATTTCTAGTAAAGTATCTTTGTAGCCTTATTCACTGTGCAATAAAGGTCTACGGATTTAATATTTAAAAATCACAATACATACTAAAATTTACTTTTAGAAATGGTTCAGCTGCGTTAAATCTTCTGCATCTGAGCTTCTCTACAGAGGTGAAATACCTGGGGGTAACCTTTGATAGTAAGCTAACATGGAACTCCCACTTGGAGAAAAGACCCAAAAAAGCATACATTTCTTATGAGCAGTGTCGCAAAACCTGGGAAGTGTCACCTAAAGTCACCATATGGATCTATACGGCCATCATAAGACCTATGCTAACCTACGGTGCTGTCGTCTGGGGACAAAAAGCCCAGCAGACGACAGTCATCCGAAAACTGGACCAAGTTCAGAGAATGGCTTGTCTCAACACCACTGGAGCCATAAAAACAACACCAACTGGGGCCATGGAGGTAATCCCAAACCTCACACGCCTTGACATATTCGGAGGTTGTTGTGACGGTTATGTTGCGCCTCCGCACTGTTGGTATAATGCCCGATGTAAGAGTTGGCGCACAGAGACGTCGCTTGTGGATTAAGGCGATAGGTTCGCTTCCACTACTGCAGGCTAAACTCGACTCTATAGCGCCATATTTTGTTTTTAACAAACCTTACAAAATTGACATCAAGGGAAAATCGAACACAAACGTGGCAGGAGTAATCAACATCTACACAGGCGGTTCAAAAACAAAGGAAGGTACAGGGTGTGGAATCTATTCTAGATCTCTAAACTTGAACATCAAATGGGCTATGGGTGAGTTGCCAAGTGTGCTTCAAACTGGGCTCACAGGCATAACCATAGTTGCAAAAGAAATAATCAGTAGGAACATCACTGATAAGGTCGTGCTCATGCATACGGATTGCTGATAGACACTTCTAGCCCTGAGGAGACCACGCTACATCTCGAGTCTGGTACTAGAATGTCACCGTGCCCTTGCAGATGCTTCGAGCAGGAATGTGGTCACCCTCTGCTGGACCAAAGGACACGCTCACTCCAAAGGCAACCGCATTGCTGACTCGTTGGCCAGGAAGGTTGCCGGGACCATATCTTTTGGACCCGAGCCTTTTGTAGGTCTGCCAGGGTCTGCAATGAAGGACCTAATCAAAAGACACTTTCATCAGCAGTTTACAAGACGATGGGATGACACAGGAAACTGTAACTTTTCCTGGGAGTTACTGAACTATCCTTACAGAGATATAGCTAACCATTACTTGGCAATGCCTAATTACGGGCGTTCTTACTGGATATTGTCAATTACGAAAGCACCTCTTTAGAATGGGTATAAACGACACACCTCTGTGTAGAGGTTGTGAACAGGAAGAGGAGACGGTGAAGCACATCCTTTGTGACTGCCCCGCACTCTCGTCCAAGAGAAGATCTATGCTGGGCGAGTATTGGCTTTCCTTGGCTGACATTAAGGAGATTTCCCTCGGCGACGTTGTCACCTATTTTAAATCAGTGAGGAGTCCCCTTTAGGAGGAAGCACAACGGGCCTACTGAGGCCTAGCTGCCGTGATATCTATCACCCTCCTCATTTTCAGATTCAGAGATTCAGCCAGACCGTAATATAGAAATGAAATTGGCTAACAATATTACAATAGCTGGTAAAATACGTATAACTTAAACTATTACTTAAATTATTTAAAATTAAGGGATTACTAATTTAATTGCAGTACTACAAAAAACTGTATTTAGAAACTGTCAAAAAACAATGCCTTAATATAGCTAGTGCGTAAGTTATAAAAAAGAGTTTTCTTAAAAAAGAAATGCGTTTTAAACATTTCAATGTGTGCTTTATACTACATGAAAATTTGGCCAAATTTTTAAGGTTAAAAATAACTAATCAAAAAGTGATTTTTCATGCGGCAATTTTGTGGTTATATTTTATATTAAAATCTTATAAGTATATTTCCTTAACACATTTAATTTAAATTATTTGGTAAGGTAACATCTCTGTGAATAAATTTTATTCGAATTTGTTTAATTATAAATTTTTAAGGACAATGGCTTATGGATAGATAGACAAGTAGAGAATACGTAAATTATTTTATTTTTTAATTGTCAATTTTAAACCGCTTAGTTTTGCCCGTTCCTAAATCTTTAAATTTCGTTTCTTTTAAACTTACACCTGACTTTACGTCAAGGTTACTATAAGAACATCTTTGTTACGTAATGTGAAAGTTATTTCAAGGTATAATTTGCACAAGTAACGATGCGATGTTGTCACAATTTACTTTTTTTATAAAGAACTGCTATAAATTTAAGTATATGTATTCGGGGTTAGTACCAGTTTGGCTATTCACGAAAAAAATCTCTTTGTGTGTGGCTAAATTTTTTGTCTCACGGTCACAGAAAAAAAGTCAAATTAAACGGAGTTTGGTACAAAGTTTTTCAGGTACATCTACAAATTCTTTCAGATTGTGTGAGTTATAGCAAAGATAATACTACTACGGATATATGGTTCATTTAAATGGGGCGCTCGAATCAGTTCGAAGATATCAATGCTTCCGTAATGCGAATAAAATTAAGTCGGTAACCCCTGCCCAAGCGAAACGAGGTACGAGACCACGTGTGACGTTGCCAATGTCTGTCGCTTGTACCTTATTCGGAATACGAAGTAGCAAAAGCGGGCGGCTAAACGGGTTGTGTATTTTCTAGTCGCGTTTCATCACGCCAATAGTAAAGGCCTGCCGGCAACACTGTTTAACTTTCGTTCAAGGATTGAAATGCAAAGCGCAAAAATCTCTCGATGGACATCGGCTCGCCTTAGCCAAAGTCCATTAGGGGTATCAAAAATATAGCATTGAATGGTTTATCTTATCCGTAGTAGTATTATCTTTGGTTATAGGCGTTTTTAAACTGAGTTTTGTAAGGGGTCAAATCATATTAAAATACCATGGAACCGAATCGAATTAAATACGTGTAATATTTGGTTGGGACAAGGTGACTATTTTGATAAATTATTAAGTTATGCGTGTACACTAATACCTTTTTAAATGGTTAAATGTGTAAAAAGTTATCTAACAGATTTTATAAGTCATAGTCCCAACGTCAATCAGTTTTTTAAAGGGTCAAATATAACAAAATCACCGGCGTAATAGCTGGTTAAGAGTTGACATTGGTCTTTATTATGATGGGCTCATTGCCATATACTAACGAGATTTTTTTAAGGGTAAAATTTAAAAAATCCTAATATTCAAATTAAACCAAATTTGGTAAAATAATTGGATTAGATTAAGTCTTACTGCTGATTTTAACATTTGATTTATTGACAGATTGTTGTAAATTGAAATAAGGTTTATTGTTAAAATAAGCTAAAATATTTGAGTTACGTCCCATCATAAAATATACCCTGTATAAGATACACTTTATTTTATTAAATATGTTTGACATTTAATAAAAATTGCCGCTGCTGGGTGCTGACGATTTTCATGGCAAATCTACCCACGATTAAACCACCGAAAACTGTAGCAGTGCGATATATTTGTTATAAATTAAAATTGTAAAAAGAGTACTAATATTTAAATAATAAATTATAATTGCAAATTTTTAAAGAATTTAGTGGTTTACAGGATAAGTTGTTACTTTACAGGGGTTCCATAAAAAAAGTAGATTTAACATTTCGAATATTGCGATGTTGGTCACGCCATAAAAATACCCTGTATAGGATTTAGTGAATTTTCTCTCAGGAGGCGTCGGGCGTAAAAACAATTCCATTTTTTCATGGTATTGTTTTCACATTCTGTTTTTAGAATATAAGACCTAAAGATTTTTTACGTAAAAATTGTACTTCTAGTCTACATCGATTGAGCAAGTCGTTGCATCGATGCCCGTTATCCACCCCCTTAAGCGCTTGATAAAGTATCTGTGGTTAAATATTTGAAGAATACTTGGGCAGTATGTATTTTGTTCTTTGATGATCTCTTTGGAAAGCCTTTGGTGGGGAGGATAGAGGATAATAAAAATGTTTTTCAACAAAAATAATACAAACTATTTTATCGACGTCTCCTGGGTGCCCCATTTAAAAGGGGAGCATTAGGAGCATTTTCAACAAATGTTTATGGGAACTTTTTTTTGTTTGAAAATACCTCAGAAACCACCCACACGATTTATATATATATATATATATATATATATATATATATATATATATATATATATATATATATATATATATATGCATATATATATATATATATTTATATATAAATATATATATAATCCAAAGCAAGGAGTTACCGTATATGCAAGTGTTACCTCTATATGTTACATTACTGTAGCAACTATTCACCGATTTTTCGGTAATAAAAAAGCCGCCTTGCGAACCCACTTATCTTTAATAATCATTACTATTAAAAAGAGATGTTCTTGCATTAATTTGTCGACGTTTAAAGAAAAAATAGCATATTTTATTTGGAGGAAAAGTTAATTAAATCATCTTATGAATTAGTAACCGCTCATCTATTACATATACATGATAAACCTTATGTTTGTATGACATGAACCATGTATTTCAAAATAAACAAGACCAAAATTTAATTAATAAGAATATTATATAACATTTTTGTCTAAATGCAATATTTTTCGAGTTATAATAAAAAAACCGTGTTTTAAGGATTTTTTCAAGATACACTCCTAGAAAAAAATTATTTATTTTTTATTATTTTTGATTTTTTTTTTGCAAAATTTGGGTAATTTGGGATTCAAATAAATAAAATAAATCATTTATAATTAAAAAAAAAAAAAAAAAAATCACATTATGGTAATTCACTCGTAAAGCGGCTTTTCCTAAGAATTAAATGGAATAATTGAAATATAGGGCAGGAAAGAATCTGTAAATTTTTTCTAGGATAAGCCAAAAGACATAATTAATAATGTAAATCATCTTATGTAACACAAAAAACAAAACAATATTAAGTAACCGCTGCCATATTAGTTTTAGATGTATCAACACTGATAAAGGCCTTTGCCAAAATGTTTGTAATTAAAAACATAATAATAAGCGTATATGAAAAATTAAAAACAACTTTTCAAAATAAATGTAAACCAAAATTCCCAAGAAATTCTAATGAAGAATATGTAGTAGAGATCGAACGCTGTTAGAACAACACCGATACGTCACGGTCTCATATGGCAAACTGATATGAGACCGTGACGTATCGGTGTTGTTCTAACAGCGTTCGATCTCTACGAGTCTCTCTAACTTGGAATAAATTAAGTAAATCAAAGAATTTTTTTTTTTGAAATATGCTCGGACACGTCGATTAGTATTTTAAATTGCGCTTTTTTGATGTAATAGAATTTTATACAGCATGTCCCAAATTTGAGATATGACGTAAGCGACTATTTTTATAAATGGCGACACTAATTTTTTTTATGAATATTTTCAAAGAGTAAAACAAATTACACATGTGTTCAAATTTCAAATTTTTGTTTCTTGTCATTTAAAAGATATTTAACAAAACATTGTATTTGAGGAATAAAGATATCTAATTAAACTCAACTTAATTTTTATGCAGTTTAAAAGTGGAATGTCAAAAGGTATTGGTTTATCATTTTTTGTCAAGCTGACATTTATTATTTTGTCGTTAAATTGAATCGAATTAGATTTTTTTCGGTCTTTGTATTAGATGTTTTTCAAATATCTTTTAAATGACAAGAAACAAAAAAATTGGTATTTAGTACACATGTATAACTGGATATGCCCTTTAAACATAGTTTTAAAAAAATTAGTGTTGCCATTTAAAAAAATATTCGATGACATATCTCAAATTTGGGACATTCTGTATAAAATTTTATTACATTAAAGAGAGTACAATTTAGAATATTAATCGAAGCGTCCGAGCATATTTCCGAAAAAAACTTGTTTGATTTACTGAATTTATTCCAAGTTAGAGACTTGCACTGCATATATAAAATATATATGACAATATCTTTGAAATGACAAGGAATAAACGTTTTAAATTTGGCAGAGATGTGTAACTTGATATACTCTTTAAAAATAGTCTAAAAAAAATTAGTGTAACTTGTATAATATAGTCTAAAAAAATTGCTTTTTTGATTTTTACTTATTCTAGCATGTTCTAAGACCTTTTGCTGTTATAGTATCAAGGCCGTTATTTGATTTAAAATTAAAATTATAAATTTAAATTTTTTTAATTCATTACGAATTTTAATTAAAGAATTTAATATTTTATTTAAGTATAAATAGCTTTGTTAGCTTTGGTTTCTGTCCAATAAATTGAACAGAAAAACATTAACATTAAATTAACATATGTCGGTTGATGTGTTGTTTTGCAGATCAATTTCGTAACGCACGGAATATGCTTATGTGTAAATATGCCTATAGTTTATTCTGGTAAAATATTACGAATAAATAAGATACCGGGTTGTTTAAGTTAGAATATTGGTAGAATTTGAATGCTTAATTTTTAGATAAAAACAAAAATAATAAACATTAAAATATTTTAAAATCTGTAATAACTAATAAATTCTGTTGTCTGTGTCTGGAACGTGGCTCGCTGATCTGCTATACAGACGAATTCAAAATTGAAGAAGGAGTTGGGGCAGGACCCAAATATAGACTCGCAAAGCCCCTAGGTAAATCTCCCACCATTTTCCAAGCAGAAATCTATGCAATGAATATTTGGTAACCGAATGTGCCAAGAAAGGCATACGGGGAGCAAATATCTACATCCCTAAAGGCGCTTTATGCTGCTTTGACTCAAGGCTGGCCTGGGAATGCCGACAATTTCTTAACCAACTGGTCACAAACAACAGAGTTACCCTTATGCGGGTGTCAGGACATGAGGAAGTTGAAGGCAATGAAATTGCGGACCAATTAGCAAAGTGGACGCATCTTTCTCCGGTTCAACTAGAAGAGGTTATCTATTTGAGAAACTCAGAGAATGGGAAAAGACGCAAAAAAGATACTCCCTGGCACAGCGCTTCAGGCCAAAGACAGGCGAAGAGATTCATCTTACAATCGCCTAAGTATACCAAAAAGCTATTAGAATTTCCAAAAAAAGCACTCAGGATAGTCATCAACTTATAAACAGAACACAGGGATGATACCCTCTAAGGTAGCACCTAAAAAAGATGAGAAACAGTGACATTGAACTCTGTATGTTTAGTGACAAATCGAGCGAAACCGCCGAACATAAACTATGCGAATGCAAGAAATTAACACCACGCCAAAGGATAAAATATCTAGAAAAAGCATTTTTGATTCCCGAAGATATAAAAAAATTTGCCCTCCAAAGCATCTCCAACTTCGCGAAAGGTTTGGAAATTGAGGGCACCAACCAATGTAGGGTATTCACAAAAGGACCTATCTAGATCGAAGTGGGAATAGGTCTATGTTGAGCCGAACGACATTCACTACAATATAATACAATACAATACCCCAAAAATTCGCTAAGCACAACATCTAAGTATTTACCAAGCCAATTTGTGTGCCAAACTTGATTTTCTGTTTACTTTTTATCGATATACATACAATTGTTGAACAACTTTTCCTAGTAACTTATTTCCATATCTTTTTTAAAAAAAATGCAATTTACTCTTGTACCACTTTAAGTGTTTGCAATTCTCTGAACACCGCGTATAAAATATGGTAAATGTTTCTATCCCAATCTTACTTTAAAAAGTAGCAAAATTTTTTATCAAGAGTAGCCTATTTCGATAAAATCAAAAATAAAAAAGTGTTTCCTCTTCAACACCTTTTCCGTGGACATACTGTATATATATATATATATATATATATATATATATATATATATATATATATATATATATATATATATATATATATATATATATATATATATATATATATATATATATATATATATAAAAAAAAAAAATCGAAAAGTTGAGAAAAGGAAAACAAATTTATGGTACTATAAACACAAAACGAAAAGCTTTTACACTTAAAATAGGTAAAGGAAACCAATAATTTGATTTGACTACTGTACTGGGCACAATGTTTTAAACATTAAAATGCATTGTTTTACAAATAAAATTATATTTTTTTTGTATTTGCCATTTTGTAAAATTGTTTAGAAAAATATTTTAATAAAACCAGATTCTAGTTTTTTCTTTTAGTTTTTAACCAATTTAAAACTATTTTTTTATTGGTACCTTATTTTGCTTAATTAAAATAGGCCTGGGCGTGTTTAAATCCAACAAACATGCGCGTGTTTTAAAGGTTACCATGGTACATCAATTAACAACACGAGAAATGTGAAGTCTAAGATGACATTGCTTACTTTTAACCTCGAATTTTATCACATGTCAGGTATTTTAAAGAAAAAGAAAAATATTGATCTGACATGAGTACTTTATAACGTCAGATTAAATATTACAATAAAGGAATGCACACACTGACGCGAATAATTCGGTGCGACGGCGAAATTTTCGCCTCGCGAAATATTCGTCGACTCAAGTTCTTCGGCGTATACGAAGAGCAACATACTGGCGCGAAAATTTTGCTTGGCGATAACGAAACTCCAGCGATTTTATTTCTTTCGCGACCAGCCGCGTTTTTTGTCGTTTTCGTTGCGAATTTAAGATGGCTTTTACTGAAATATTAATAGAGTTTGTGAAGAAATATCCGATTTTATACGATTTAAGCCATGAAGATTATAAAATTCAGCCGCTAATTATTTAACACTTTTAAATCCTTATAAAACAAACTTGTAGATTTTTTTAAAACAAAAATATACAACTTACCTTAAAGTAATGGCTAGTCTTTCTTCTGCTGAAATAGGTGTTCGTAAATTGGTATATTGTTTTTTGACGTCTTCTTTTATTAGGTATAATATATCATCGAAACAATTAATGTCCATTCTAAAATATTTATAAAAACGCTTTTTATCTAGTCGCAGTTGTGGCATTAGTGTATGAAATTCGCCTTTTTTTTCTCTTTCCAAATTTATGTCATGTGTCCACAGCTTTTTTCAAAAAAAAAAAAAAAAACAATATACCAACTTTAGCACAAAAAGTAATAGACGCCTTTTGTCATTTTTCAACCAAATTTTTCTTCCCACACTTATTGGGAAAATAGCTATTAACAAAAAATGATTAAAATGCCTTACCTTTCAATTTTCTCATCTTCTAAAGCAGCCAATAATAGTATTGCTTCTTCTTTAGAGCTTGAAGAATCCATCCTTCCATATATCAAAAGAAAAAAATATCTTCGTATTATCGTAAAATTTTTGCGTAAATGTTAAGGAAACACGAATTTTGACTGCCTATGTGGCGAAATATTCGCGCAAATGTGATAGGAGAGGCGAATTTTGTTATCGCCTATGTCGCGAAATATTCGCTTCGTTATCGCGGCGATTTAATTCGCGTCACTGTGTGCATTCCTTTACAAATTTTTCAAAAGCTTTAAAAAAATAGCTTAAAGTATTCGTGTATAACTGGTCTTTAAAACACTTGCTCTATTTCCATAATGTCCACTTACACTTTAATATACTATTTAATTCAGCAAAATATCTTATTTTCTATTCTTTTCGTTCACACTGTTGTATACTATAAATATTTTTACTTACCGAGATATTTTTAAGAAATCCAAAAGTTTTCTAAAATTTAGTTCTAAAACATCCGAACTTTTTATTATACAAAAACTCTTTGTACTTGTTTAATAAAAATCTTACATTTTTTATACCACTTTTACCCTTTTAGTTTCTTTTTTTTAATTTTTTTTTCTAATTACTGGTCCAAATGCCTTAAAAAGTCTCGAAAACAATGATATATCACACTCTTATATAAAGCTTGCTTATATAAAGACTGAAATATTTTTTCTTAAGAAGGAATGAGTAAGGGTGAAGATGGAGCGATAAATTTTATATGAACCATTTTTTACTTTATTTATGACAAGTGTGATAAATATTTATTGTTCAGACCAAAAGAGTGTTTAAAAAGTGCGATGAAAATCCTAGTTCTTGTTTAAAAAGGATCAATGTTAATAGTGCTAATAAAAAGTCGGAAATTGTTTAGAATCGGGGCCTTTTTTGGGATGATTAACAAAATTATTATTTTTAAGGTGTCTTATATTTTTCTTCTTAACGTTCATCAAAAATGTAATAATTAAATAAAAATCAAAAATGTCAATTTTTCCATTAAAAAAAAAATTTGAAAAAATATTTAAAAAATCTAATAATTGTTATTTTTGATTTTTTTTGTTTTGAAATTATTTGTTTTTACATGTAGAATATAAAAAAATCACTAGAAATTGCTTTAAATGGATGCATTTTACTGACGAAAAACTTGATAAATCCTAATTTTTTATTTTCAAAATAAAAATTAACACCGAACCTTTTTTTTTGGGTTTTTCTTAAAAGATTTGTAAGTCCGCCCTTATGTAAATGAAAATAAAAAAAAACATGTCAATATCTCTATTTTTCGATTTTTATGGCTAAAAATAGGTGGGGCTGCAATTCTAAACAATTACCAAAAACTTAAAGGGAGAAGTAAAAATCTTATTGATATTTATTATTTTTCAAGTTTACGTCAAAGTCATTACGACTTTTTTTACATTCGTTTTTTAGAATTAAAAACATGTAGTTATTTTAAATGACAAAAGTTATTTTTTTTACACTCTAAACGCTTTCCAAAATATCCCCTTAAAGCCTTTTGATCTTTGTAATTTTTAGCTCTAAATAATAAAAGTTTATGGGCTTAACCAACAATTTTTAAAAATTGAAATTATTAGTCTGCCTCTGACAGAATTTGAATTGTGACCTTTGCTTTTAAAGATTAGAGCTTGGATAAAACCAAAACGATTTTTTTAATTTTAAAATATATAAAAATATGTATTAACGCTTTTTTTGTGACCTCCTTAAAATTTTTTTTTTTTTAATTCATTAAAAATTGCTTTTTAGGCAAAATTTGGTTTAGATTTTAGTTCCCATGAACCATTAATTCCTTTTTTTTTTTTTTTCGTTGGTACTCCCTGAAAGAATTTTTGGTGTTCGTATATCCCTCGTAAAATTCTAAGATTCTTTTTGAACCCAAACAAGTAAAAAATAATTTAAAAAAGCCAAGGGCCAAATGTAATGTCAACAAAACGTCTGCATATTTCCTGTAAGACAAACGAAGAAATATATCAATCCTCTGTGACCAATTTTTTTTATTAATATAGTAAAGGAGGTAAAATCACGAAACGTAAATTTCGGGCATAAAGCAGGTAATTGAAGTAACTTGTATTATGCTAAGAAAGGTGCCCAGTATTGAATTAAACAACTTCCGATACTGGGAAAAAGGGTTGGCGACGGGGAGGGGGTCATTTAATGGTAGGGGGATAAAAAAAATTACCTACCCAATCGATAAATTATAGTTTTTTTTATTATAAGAACATAAAAAACAACTTTTCATAAAAATAACTAACCCCTTCCAAGTAATAGCGCAGGGAAAATTGTGATTTTTGCCAAAAAAATGTTACATTGTTTAAATTTTTTTTAATTTAACCGAAAATGTGGTAGTATAATAAAAAAAATATATATTACTAATATGAAGTATTTTAGTTGACAAATAAAACAATTTTTTTTATTATTGTACAATAAGTATGAAAGGAGATATGGCCTGGCAAAAATAGTTGCTTAGCGAAAAATGAAGAGACCGGATCGTTCTGGCGTAAATCTCTAAAAAAATATTACTTCCACAAAAAAATGATCACTATTATTTTGCAAGAAGACAAAATTGGGAAAATTTTGAGACCAATCAGAACCGGATAAAATAAGCAGAAAAAAAGTTATGGGCAAAATAAACTTTTTTCAAATTTTTTATGCTAATTTTTTTAGCGCCATCTGGACTGTGTTGCTTGAAAAAAATAATCCTTTGGTGAAAAGTCAGAACACATGTCCCTAAATAAGTCTAGTCATTTTTAGCCCCATGGATAATTATTTTTTATGTTTTGGACTGGTAAATGTGGGTTAAATCTTGTTTTTTGTAAGACATTTTCAGTTTTTGGTCAGTAGCGAGAAAAGTATTCATTTAAAACAGCCAAACTTTGTAGCCTTTATTCAGAGTTGTTTTTATTTTAATTTATTTTTATCAGTCTTTCATCTGTAAGGAGATTTGGCCGTTTAAAAGTGCGTATTTTATGTTGTCAACGGTCGTTTTTTTTCGGGTAAAATTATTTAAAAATGGTCAATCCAATTAAAATTTGCCATCACCTGACATTTCGGGGATAACCTTAGCTTTAAAATGGTTCATTGTACTTTTTCTCACTAGTAACCAAAAAAAAGTTACGGCCAAAAATTATATTTTTTTCCGCAATTACAAAACATTTTTTCGTTTTTATTTAATTTAGGGGTAGATTTCCCGCAGATGGGAGGGGGTTAATAATTTCTTTTTACTGAAAATATTGTTAGTTTGTCGTTTTTAAAACAATAAGTTGCAACAAAAAAATTCAATAACGTTTTTTTCATTTTTTTTTAAATTAATATCATAATAGTCAAAATACGATAAAATATTTTCAAAAAATTGATTAAAAAACAAAAAGAATAATCTGAAGTCATGTTTTCTGTATTCTTTTATATTATGGTGGTAGTTTTAACCCCCTATTATAAGCCCTTATATTTCAATTTCAGTGCATAATAAAAAAAATAATTTTCTTTTTAATTATTCTGAAAAAATGGCATTTATTTGATAATCTAAGCTTTACTTTTAAGATATTTCAAAAAACCCCTAAAAAATGGTATTTTTTACTGTTTTACGGGTGTTTCAGAAATTTCTGACATTAAAATCGTAATCAGTGGGCTAAAAATCCTTCTGTACCTATTTTCATGAAAATTCATTTAATATTGCCCGAGATATTCAATATTTTCTAATCTTTCAAATAACAAATGACAATCGGGATTTTTCTGAGGTTTTTAGTGATGCAGAGTTAATCTGCAAAATCGATTTTTTTCTAGTCACAATAATTTTTTTTTCCATTTGCATACTTTCTGGCGGTATCACTGTATATATATATATATATATATATATATATATATATATATATATATATATATATATATATATATATATATATATATATATATGTATATATATATATCGAGCGGGACATATATATGTATATATTTTGAAGTATACCGAGTGTTGCTACGTCGAGCGGGACATAGAGAATCCCATGTAAATTTTGAAGTGGTCCAATATTGGCTCCCCTAATTATTTTAGAAGAAAATATTATTACGATTTTTTAAAGAGCACGAAAAGTTGTACCCAGTGTACACATTTCAGCTCTTCTCAGTCCGCCAGCTAAGGGATAAATGCTAAAATAAGTTACGAATCTCCTTTCTTCTTACGCGCCCTGTATTATTAGAAGTTTATAATAAAATACTAGCAAAATAGTTAATAGTTACCCGAAAAACGTTATCTCCTGTAGGCTTGCAATCGGAAGCAACATCGCATCGATACACCGAATTTGAAAGAATCTAAATAAAATATAATATTTTTAATGCGGCTATACGAAAATTGTGGTAGTGGGAGTTTGTTAGTCTCCGCCCACCGTCTCCGCGTCCTTTCGCCCGACCCCTAATTTGTAGCGTAAATGCACTCTTAAGAAAAAATGATAATTGGTTTAAAAAATATTTTAAGTCATGTTTACCATACTGTGTAGGGTAAATGTGTAATTTACTATCCCAATCTTAATATTGCCGTATTCCACAGGCCCTTTAAGCTTAAGCTTTTTTTGTTAACTTATTTTATTGCAGTGGTTTTTAAGTGTAAAAAGTCATATTTTTAAACTGTCTAAGAACGTAAAGAATTATTTTAAATAAAATATAAGACCAATTGCTTTCTGAGTCCACCGAAAGTAAAATGTAAAAAAAACAAATATTCAATCTTCAAAATATGTGTTGGACAACTTTTTGTTAGATAAAAATTATTTTTGTTTAAATGACAAGCTTTCTATTTACATCCTATATTCGCATTTCAAATTTAAGAATGATATCGTTTAGGTTTAGGGCAATGGCAAAAAGCTATGTGCAATAATTTTAAACACGAATAGGAAGAATTTTCTTTTAAACATGTGGTTTCATTATCTATCGACTTTAAAACGTCAAATAAACAATACGATATTTAAAAGACGTTTTGCAATTAGTATACCTTCTATACGAAAAAATCAATTAATATTTTTTCTAAAAGGTCTTTGATCCTACTAAATACATTTCGATTAAAATGTAGTAAATCTATTTTTACAATTTTATAAAAATAGCAGTACGTGCCTGACAGTGTTCAATGGGTGTTTGGCCGGCTGCTTTTCTATTTCAAACCGTAGGCGGGAGTGTTGTTACAAATTGGCCTGAGGAAATAATGATAAAACGGTTTTGACATCGTAATTAATAGTATTTTAAAATTGTAATTAGACACATTTAACCTGCTAAACAGTAATAAAAAAAACTTAATTACTGAAGTAACTATTTAAATACATGTGATCAGATGTAAATGTATATTTTATTTTAACGGTGACTTTATGTCGAGCCATCCTATCAACTATACTTCTACAAATTAAAAAAAATAATAATAATTTACGTAACCAACTATACCTAACCTTTTAATTTGCAGCATTACTATAAATGAAATAAAATTATAAAGAAAAAATATTTTAATTATTAATTTAATAAAAATACATTGTACGCTATTTTAAAACCTATAAAAATATTTTTGATTGGAACGTAAATAGCTAATTGAACGAATATTTTAACAGCGTATATGACGTGACACCGAATATAGCTTCTCTTGAGAAAGATGTGGTCAAAATATGAATTTAGATTAATGTTCCCAAAATTTGAAGATGTCATTAAAATAGTTATTTGTGTATCAAGGCCAATCTAAAACTTGCCTGGCCTCGGCTACGCCTCGGCCGCAAATTTTAGATTCGGCCAAAAAGAGTATTAGACCGAGGTACACACAAATTTTTTTAGGCCACTGTTTTATTAAGTAGGTACAATATTTTCCCTCTCTTCTCCGCAAGAATTCTATTTGATATTTCTTTTTTTCTTGAAATGAAATCTTCAATATAGCCTTCCGCTACTAAATAAGACTTCCAACCTCTGTGGCTTTTTAACATTAAAATGTCAGCTCCTGTTTCAACTAAAAGTGTGACCCGTATATCTATTAGCATTTGGCAACTGTAGATACTGGGCAATAAGAGATGGTATTTTTCCAAAAGTATGTACGCCGACAACTTGTGACGAGCATTTTCCATTTCGATAATTAATAAAAAACGTTTGATGACGTAGATTGAGAGGTCGTAAATTTGAGTATTTTCGAATTAGCAGTAGGGGACTTATATTTTTAATTGGTTTATCACTCATTGTAAATACATTTTTGTTACCAGTTTTTGTTTTAGTAAGTGTGATTGTTAACACGGTTCCTTTGTCTTGTATATCGTTTATAGATAGTTGTCTTAGTTCGCTCTGCCTACAGGCACCAGACAATCCAATTAACAAGCACACCTACAAATAAACACAGTATAATTATTATTAAATGAATTAACTTTAAAATTATTTTAACATTAAATAGTTTTCATCTGGCGCTTCTGTTAGGAACTTATATATTAACATCATTTCTCTTAAAAATTGCGGAGTTTTTCGCCTGGTATCCTGTACTGCGTGTTTTTAAAAATGCAATTAATTTTTAAAACTTTCCAATGTCAAGGGGTTTTTTAACCATTGTAGATTTTAATATGAGTAGACCATAATGTAGACCATTTTTTAACTTTGGCCAGTTTCGAAAAAAATGAAAGAAATACCTCTTCTTTTAAATTTTTAGCCTTGTGTATATTGCACCATTCCATAAAAATTTCATATTGTTTTAAATAGATCTGCCGAGATTTTTCTGGTAGTAAATTTAAAGTCGCTGCTTCTGCGGCTTCATAAATTTCAGCTGGATTATCACTGTCTGTATCATTTATTTTG
>JAHBCN010002620.1:0-88196 GCA_019359885.1 Listronotus oregonensis
AAAAAAAACAAGATCGCTTTATTTAAATTTTTTTAAAACGGTTAAAATAAAAAGAATTCAGAGGAACTTCTCAAAATGAAGTCATCCTTTTACCAGTGACTAAGATGTTTCAGATAATTCAAGAAGTATTTAAAAGAAAAATGTTTCAATTTTATAGTCAAATTATCCGAGGGGCAAAAATTTTGTTCGCGATCATGGACGAAATGAATAAAAACATTTGGCGGGGTCAGTGGTACCATGACCATTAAAATTAAACAACTTTTAAAACCTTTTTTCCTAAGCCCTTTAAGGCCTCGAATATCATTAAAAAAAGCATCGCAAAAAAAAAAAAATTCGTGGAGTAGATTAATAAGTTAAAATTAGGTTTGCAAAGAATTACTTTTTGCTGCGAAAAGACGATGCGAATTTCAAACGATAGTTATGTTATAAATATGATAAGTCAAACAGAAGTGCCTAGCCAAAAGGCCTTAGCATTATTTTATGAAATAATTTAACTGTTAAAAATAAAAAAATATTAAGATCCGTTGTTAACGCACCTTATCCGACTATTTTCCGAGCCATCGACTTTTTTTTAGAAATTTCCCGATGTAAGTCCCGAAATTACAAAAAAAAGCCTTTATTAAAATTTACAAAATTTAAAAGGGGTAGTTTCGGTTTAAAAATAAAAAAAAAAAAACAACTGAAAATTTTTTAAACCCTTGTCAGTATGATTGGATAATCCCAATTGACAAAGTTTTATTAAGGGTTGAATAATGAACTCTTATGAATTACCTATTCATCTCCAGATGCTTTAACCCAAAATTAAAAAAAGGGTTTTGATTCGAAATTTTTTTAGGAGAAAAAGCAAATTTTAAAAAAATTTTTAAAACCATACAAGAACCTCTTGACTTTTATAAAATCAAATAAAAAAAACAATTTTAAATTCACATTTTAAAAAAGGGTGGTAAAAATTAAGTTACGGGCCACCTCGTTTTAAAACGCGTTAAAATACGGAAGGGGGTTTAGTACTAATAAATTTTGAGAATTTTGTGTTTGCTAGGACTGATTGATTTGTTTTTTGATTTATAAAGTTGTCAATTATCCTTTATTTCGATAACAATGTGACTTGGAACATTTTTGTACAAAAACCTAAACATTACAAATGCATTGAGTTAGCAAATGTTATTTTTTAAAATTGGGTTCTTTTTTATGCCTAAAAGGTATAGTATCTTTTGTTGTTGAAATTTAACGTAAAAAGGGTTTTATGGCACATTTGTCAGTATGTTATGAAATGATATTTCAGCTGCAGTAAGGTATAGTAAACCTGAATTAGGTATAATAGAAAAATATGGGTGTCCAAGTTTGTTATAACAGCATATTAAAATATTGTATTTTTAATTTCGTAATTTGTTTTAAAAATTAAATATTTTTTGTTTTTTTAGTATTGCATGTTATTGTAGGTTTAATTCTTTTGAGATTCCGATAAAACGGCTTTTTTTTACATATATTGACTTTAAGTATTTTTGTCCTACATTCCTTATCTTACGCGATACTGTGCGTCGGGTTTGGATGTACAGGGGAAAAATTAAATATATTTGATAAAGTTTTATTAATAACCCCCCTTAAGTCTAGCTAACCTTTTTTTTGTTATTTTCAAATGATAACCTCCATAGGGGTGATATATCATTGCAAACGGCATACAGTTTATATCCAATCATACCAAGAAACTTGAAAGCAGCGGATGTAAAAGCTAACTAGGAAAAACTATGTGTTAATAAAAAAAAATATTTAAGTTCTAGTGTATTAAAAATGCTTTAAATGTGCACCGTTATTGGCGACAATAATAAAGCCCCTTTGAAATTCCTCGTGAAGCTTAGGGTTTTTTTTTATCTCGACAGTCCACGAAGGCTAATGCCTGGGGACTAACGTACCGTGGGTGTCTTAAGTGTGGTGAGAGGGGTTGTTCGCACGGGACTTATATATTTGGAGATTGGGAGGAGAAGAAAAACTTTTTGGAGCAGGTTCCATATCTTGACACCGAGGGATGAAGGAACGAAGAAAGGGAAGTTTCGGGGCCTCTCTGACTGAACTGTAAAGGATGCATAAAAATTGCACTACGTGTTGCTCTGTTGGGGGCTGCCAGAGAAGGAATCATACTGGCCAATTCTCTGAGCAGCCGTAAGAATATCTAGAAGAGCGACAGATCCCCTACAGCTCGACGTTTTGGGGAAGAAAAGGAAGCCTTTGTAAGCGTGGGACCGTTAATAAGATGAACGGCTCTTCTTTGGATGGAGTCCAGAATGCTAAGTGTTGTAGGGGACGCCATTCCCCAGAAATGGAAACAATATTCTAAAGAGGGTCTGATTTGGGATACATACAGAGTGTACAAATTGGAAAAAGAGAAATATTTTCTGGCTCGGAAAAGGGATCCAAGCTTCTTTGAAGCCGAGGCTATGAATATAATGTGTTTGTGCTAGTTGAGGTTATTCTTAAAAGTAACGCCGACAAATTAAACGACTTTGTTCCGGGAAAAACCGGGGGGCCTTGTAAGGGGTGAGCATTGGCAGACTTTTTTTTGCGACAGCGAACATTACTTTTTTTTCGGGGGCATTAAACTGAACAAAAATTTTTTTCGCCCCAATCCAAGATAGTTTTTTAGGTCTTGAAAGAGATATCTGCATTAACCTGCGCTTGTTTTCCAAATCAAATTAATGGTGGCTTAATAAATTAAATACTAGAGTGAGGGTACTATCGTCAGCAAAACTATGAATGGGATTGATTGTGGAAGAGAGAAGATCGTTAATGTGTAGAAGAAACAGCGTGGGTGCCAGCACCGAGCCCTGGGGCACCCCAGCATTTATTTGGTAGAAGCTGGAAGAATGACCATGTACAGTAACTGATATACATCGATTAGAAAGGAAACTAAAAAGCCAAGAGGCGAGCTTACGTGGAAGACCGTAAGAAGGAAGTTTGTTAAGGCCCATCATGCCAGGCCTGATGAAAGCTTTGGATATGTAAAGAGTAAGGGTAATTTTTTTTGGGTCTATTGGGCATTCTAGTAAAATTCTATTTTTAAGTTCACGTTAAGTTCTATCCCTTTTGGTTTTTAAATAATCCCTAGAAAAAGATTTTAAAATTAAGGGGGTTAGGGCCCTTCCGTCTTGCCAATCCACTTTCCTGAAAATTATTCATTAAGCCCCTCTCAAATTGCAAAAGGGTAGAAAGGGGGGGTTCACCTGGGGTTATATTCATCATTTTCGTCTATTTAATTTTTCAAAGATTAACGATAGCAGAATATGTATGTATATGTATTATATATTTTCCATATATTTTCCAAAACTTTTGGATATAGTTGGCCAGGTTATTATATAATGTATAATTTCGCTTTCATGAATACTTGTCCAAACGTTAATCTTTTCTATAAATTAAGTATGACCTTTTGAAGTAAGTGAGGATTTTCATTCTCCCAATGTCTACAGTTATGTCTGTTAACTAATCCATCCAAGAATAAAGGTAATTTGTCAGTAAAGCAGATATTTTGAATCAAATGAGTGTCTTCGTCAATTCACTGGCACGTTGATTCGCAAACTTGAATTCATCTATCGTAATCGCCTTCGCTAGGTTCATGTCAAATTTAAATCTTGTATGGAAAAATCTACTCTTTTTTAAAACTTTTTGCACGGAACCGGTTGAAATATTGGTCTGCTTAAAAACTTTTACTATAGACAACGTAGAATCTATGGTGAACTATCCTATTACCCTAATTTGCCAGGCTTTGTCTACAACCCTTTTTATTGTAGTTTTTGTGTTGCATACACATCCAGTTTCTTCAAACTTAACCACCATAATTATCACATATACGTATCTATGCACCACGTTTTTATCTTAATCATTGAATCCTCTGGTGGTTCTACGTGCGCATTGATCTTTAACTTCATAAATTATTTCTGTTCTTTCGGCTAGAGTATACATCATTTCAAAATCACAATTCTTAGTTTTAAACTGACGATGTCAAAATAACAATCCTTACAAAAATATTTAACTGGTTTTTAATTATTTTAAAAACTTATGTTATTGCCGTATTTTGTTATATCAGGTACCAAAAAATATCATCGGAATGAATGCACAGATATTAGTCTGCGTAGGAAACCGGCTTTATTATTGTTTCGTCCCACAATTTCAAGTTTTTTGGTACCGTTGGATAGCAAATAGTATGCAGTTTGCAATTATGTTTCACACTATGAAGGTTGTCTTTTGACATATTAAAGTAAGGTAGCAGAGGTTAGGAGGTAAAACTTAATAAAATATAAAATTAAACTTCCCCCTGTATATCCAATTTGACGGATTTTTTTTTTTTTTTTGGTTTCTTTTCTTAGAAAAACATTTAGGGTGGTTCGTATTGAAAAATAAGCAGTATATATGTTTAAGTATCAAAACATGTAATTCTTGCATTTTATAGCATCTTTGAGACAACGTGGTAGTGTTACAATAGCCGTTAAAAAATAACTACATCTCTTCTACCTCTATTCTACCCCCTAATTGACGTCTGGGTTATGTTATCCTAGAGGCACTTTTAATATATTATAAGATCCAAATACACTTTTTATTTAATAATTTTAAAAAGTTATTATTTTCTGTATCTTAAGACCAGTCGTCGTCAAAACCAAATAATAATCAAAAAAAAAAATATAATTAAAAAAAAAGTAATATTTTAAAAAAATATATATTTTTAAAATTTTATTAAAATATATATATATTAAAATATATATATATATATATTTTATATATATATATATATATATATATATATATATATATATATATATATATATATATATAATAATAATAATAATTTTTAATTAATTACAGTAAAAAAGCGTGGCGTACGTTTGCTAGTTGTTTTAGTTTTTTTAACTCTAATTTATTTTCTTACTTTTTGGTCTCAAAACAACATTAAAAGTTATCTTAATTAAAAGCTTTGATATGGCGAATGCGCAATGATGATCATTTTAACAAAAAATATATTTTTTTTATCCTGTTAATTTTTCTATCCTGTTAACCTTGGTCAGAATAGTTATTAGATTATTGTATTGTCATCGGCCCTTGACCCCTGTGCAAATTTTTTAAGTTAGCAGACTTCTTGAAATTGGTAATAAATACATACTCTTTTAAAAGTGCTCTCTAACGAAAAAATTGGGTCCAGCAACAGGTGTAATGCCCGGAATAAAAATAAAATAAAAATTTTATTATTAGTTAAAAAAAAACATTTCTTTTTAATAAAGGTAAGTATTTTTATTAGGGAAGCAGGTCTGCTTCCCTAATAAAAATAAAAAGTATTTATAAATCCACTAAACGTATAACTTAAACTTTTTCAGGTGAGTTAATATCTCGAGGCAATACAAATATTTATTTTTTAACAAGAAGAAAAACTTACCAGAAATTACACTCCAGTATACTTTCAAAACTTATTTTACAATATTTAACCCCTTCACTATGCTTTTTTCGTAAAGTTTAAAGTACTTTCTAATTTCCATAAATAAAGGTATAAAATTTAAGGATGTATCCATATTTAATAGTTTCTTTACAGATTGTAATTTGCTGGATAATTTCATTCGCCACTGTAATGCTGAAAACGTAAATTCATTAAAATTGCAGAACTTTTCTCGCCGTGCTTTAAAACGTGATGCATATTTGAATCTACTTAAAGAATAAAATTCGCAGCTGCATTCAGTTAAATATGGATGTTGAACTGATTATATAAATATTTAAGGTTTTTTAGTTATTTTTAATTGTATAATGGAAAATAATGAATGTAAAATTTAATTTAAATAAAATTAAATAATTTTGTTTTTGCAAAAACAGAAGGTGGTATGATAATAAACAATAATTTTTTGTTGTTTCATATATAGAATTTCAAATATCAATGGCCTTATAGTAAAACGTGTAACTCCTTTTTAACTATTTTACAGGAGAGGAAAAATGTATTGCCTTATCAGAATGGCGTAGATCAAGGACGTTAACACGTGACCCACGGGGTCATTTGTAATTGTCCTTTAAATAAAATATAAGTTTAAAATTTTAAGACCTTATTTTTGGATTGAAATTTTAGGTGGCCTATTTCTTCGATGTACTGGTTAGTGCGCTTTATTATTTTAAGGGGCAAATTTCTAAATATCCAGAGTATTTTTTAATATTGGAAACATTTTTCAGGCGGACCTTTAGTAAAATATAGAAAAAAGTTTCTATGAACATATCTATTTAATTTTTACAAAAACGGCACAACTAACCACAACAAATTTAATAAGACCAAATTTATAATAGGTAAGGCCATCACAAACCATTCCAAATTATAAATTTTTAATAGAAAAGATACAGAAAAAATTAAGTTTTTAATTTTTTAACAATTTTCAGGGGCAGATAATTAAATATTGTTGAAGACAACCTTGGAAAATATAAACATCTGTCCCAAATTTTACCTATTTTCTCAATCTACAATTGTAAAATAATAATATTTTTTTCCTCAAACTTTACACCCTGTGTTTTAAAAGTTAAGAAGTTTGAGACATATGTTTATAGGATTTTTTTTGTATTTTCATTCAAGGAGTTCGTCTGTAAAATTTATTGCAATACCCTTTAATTGCAACACCCTGTATACTCACGAATACATACTGCCTTATTTCTTATTTCGTTTCCAAAGTTCCTTTCTCTTTAAATACGTATGTCGTTGCTAATAATTACACATACAGTCCCGAGCTCGCCCGATTGTTTATAATACATACAGCTGTAAGGGCGTAAGGCGTTTTGAAAAATATCTCTAATAACAAATTTTTTACCCTAATATATACGGCAAAT
Organism: Listronotus oregonensis; assembly: GCA_019359885.1. Taxonomy (NCBI): domain Eukaryota; kingdom Metazoa; phylum Arthropoda; class Insecta; order Coleoptera; family Curculionidae; genus Listronotus; species Listronotus oregonensis. Next base: position 6,832 of record JAHBCN010002620.1, read on the forward strand.
GCAGTAAGCATGTGTTTTGTACAGTGTCAAATCATAATTTTTGTCAAGGAACAGGATCTACGAAACTTTAGATCAATTGCATTTTAAATTTGACTTTCGTTACCAAGTCATATAACTAAATAAGATCCAATTAGTTTACAAGGTGTTGCCTTAATTAGTAAAGTTTTAATTTTTAAATCCTTAAAACAAGTCTTTATTGTTTTATAAAACTTTTTAATTTCTAATGTTTTGTAAGTTTTTTATGTTGTTAAAAAGTTAGGTATCTCTTTTATTATTTTAAATTGCTAATTAACATCTTACGTCAACGACTGCATGTCTAAATGTAACCCAAATTTTGCTACAATAATTATAATACGGTTAAAAAACAAAAAGGTAATATTATAATTTACTTACGTAATAAATAAGATATTACAAATTTTTCTAAAAAATATGTTATAGGAGGTAAATAATGATGGGCCTTTTATGAAAATTTAAAGTCTCAATTTAGGACCATTTATTGTATTAATATTAATTTCCAGTATCTCCATTTACATTTACAATGTATTGGTTAAAGAAAACTGAATGGGAAGTACTAAAAAAAACCTTCAAAATTGCCGCAATTATTGAATTGTTGCCAGCTTAGACGTTTTTTCATCATTTATGTTAAAAAATTTCATGATGAGCTCAACGCAACAAAATAACTAAATGTCAGTTTTTTAATTTATTAATTGTGATATTGAAGATAAAAAAAACGTCTAAAATGGCAAGTTTCACGGTTTTTTTTTTGGTACATATAATAATTTTTTTACAAAATTATTATATTTTTTAAAAACATGTTCTTTGTGATCTAGATATGCATCAAAAATAATACTTTACATAATTGATATATTATATGTTTATTACTTATTACTCTTTGCACATAAATTTTTATTTATTTTACTCTTGCTTGCAACTATCGATAAATTGGTATTTCTAGTGCGAAATTCATAATTAATAAATATTTATTGTCAATTTTTAATTTAAGTTTTTAATAACAAGGAAATGACAAACATTTTTTTTTATACCTGCCTTTCTTAAACAAATAAAATGTATTGTTTTATTTTTTTTTTAAATCAATTGGTTAAATGAATACTATTATTTTTCTTGGGTTATTTGCCAAATATGCCAGAGACAACTACCCATCTGCTAATGATTTTGTAACCATTCTCGGTCATTTTATTTTATTTAAAACTAATAAAATTAATATAGATTATATAAATAAGTCTAAGGCAAAAACAGCTAACTCGCATTTATCTAAAAATCAAATCAACTATCTTCATCTATGCCAATTGGATTAATAAATACATTTTATCCCTCTTGTAAAATGGTCAAAAAGGAGTTACACGTTTTACTATTAGGCCATTGATATTTACAAATATGTTGTTGTTAAAGAGAATAATTGCTTTGAATTCAGATTTTCACAATTATAGTACCAGAAACAAACATCATTTGGTGATATCATTTCATGACTCCCCAGAACACAGAAACTTTTTTTTCCCCCTTTTAAAAACCCAGATTATGTCAAGGACTTAGACTTAAAGAAATTTAGGCATAAGATAAAGAATTTTTTAATTAATCAAGCTTTCTATAATTATGAAAAGTTTTTCACTTATAATTTTTTGGATTTTTAATTTATATGTTTGCATATTCTTGTCTTTGCTGTGTGTTTTTATTTGTTATTAAAAAACTAGATAGTATTTTTATATTCAATGTACTTAGTATCCATTGACAATCATAAATGTATCGTGATACGTAACGTGTGCTAATAAATTTATTTATTTATTTATTTATATGAAACCAACAGAAAAATTAAGTAATATTTCTTTTTGTTTTTGCAGAAACAAAATTATTTTAATTTTTTTTTAAATAAAATTTCCACATTTAGTATTTCTCCATTATACAGTTAAAAATATTTAAAAAACTTTAAACATTTATATAATCGGTTTAACATCCATATTTAACTAAATGCAGCTGAAAATTTTTATTTTTTATTCTTAAGTGGATTCAAATATGCATCACGTTTTAAAGCATGGCGAGAAAAGTTTTGCAAATTTAATGAATTTACGTTTTCTGCATTATAGTGGCAAATGAAATTATCCAGCAAATTAGAATCTGTAAAGAAACTTTTAAATATGGATACATCCTTAAATTTTATACCTTAATTTATGGAAAATAAAAAGGATTTTAAACTTTACGGGAAAACCGTAGTAATAGGGTTTGATATTGTAAAACAAGCTTTGAAAGTGTATCTGAGTGTAAATTCCGTCAAGTTTTTTTTCATTGTTACAGAATAAATATTAGTATTGCTTCGAGCTATTAACACACCTAAAAAGATAAGGATATACGTTTAGTGGAGTTATAAAAATACATTTCAAATATGATTTATTTAGTTTTTAATGACACAATTGTTGTTTTAATAAGTATGCAGTCTGCTTTCCTAATATTCCCGGGCATTTAGATCGAAATCGACCGAAAAAAATAATTTTTTAATTCCAACAGATATCGAGATGCGGTTTTCTGCATTGTGTTTAGAAAGCCCAGGAAAAAGGTCTATATGGTGTGATTATGCAATTTTCGAAAAATGCATTCTGGTGCAATAAATTCCTTTTGCACTTGCATAATTACTTGCATTATTATAACAACAACTGGAAACTAGGAAAAATCACTCGAAAATCGTTATTCGGGAGTTTTCGGGGATGCCGAATTTAATTCTGTCATTAGAATTGCCCGAACGCACTCGGGGGTGGCTTTGCGGGGAAAGATATTGAAAAAAGTTAAAAATTGCAAATTATAAAAATAATACCTTATTTAAATTATAAATTTTACTTTTTATAACTAATGAATTATCTATCAATAAAGTTCCATTTTTAACTTAATTTTTTAACATCTTTTTCCTAATCAAGGGACTTCCTTCTTCTACTTTCCCTTTTTCATTTTTCTTCCTCGTCAACGTTCTTATAATATTTTAAGTAATTATGCAATTGCAAAATGCATTTATTGCACCAGAATGTATTTTTCGCAAAATGGCATAACCACACCATATGGACTTTTTTCCTGGGAGCTTTCTGAACATAATGTGGAAAACCGCATCTCAATATCTTTCCGTGCCTTAAAAATTTCCAATTTATTTCCTAACTTCCCTGGACTATAATAAAAGTACCCACTTTTATTTTAAAGGAATGTATTTACAACCAAATATACAAGGTGCTCCAAAAATGGGTAAATTTCAGCTTATTTGGTTATAACTAAAATTGCTTTAAATGGTAGGCAGAAACGTCACAAATTTTAGAAGGTCCTTAAACAATCATTCCAAGTTAAATAGTTGTAAAAATACAACTGGACTTAAATGTTTTAGGAGTCTTTATAGGATTTGTAAACCAAAATTATAGACAAACCATAATAAAAACGGTATTTAATTGGATTCATTTTCATTATTTTATAAAAATTTATTAGGTGTATTCTGAAAATTAGCGGTTATTTTGCACATTTTTTGCTTGTAATGATTTTTGTGCCAATTTTTTTAAAATAAACTGGTGCTTGCATATAACTGACTATATTTTTTCTGGCAAAACAGGTTATCTCGAGTGGTGTTAAAAATTATTGTATATTATATATTCACTTTCAGGATGAAAATATTTGTGTTTTTATTATTAATGATAAAAGAAAATTAAAAAAAATGTTTACTGATGACCTTACTTTTATAAACTGCTACTTCCTTTATAACTGATCACTATACTACCTATTATATGCTTTACATAAATACCTGCAAAATAGATATGATCCTTTTATGCAGTTTTCTGTATAAAAGGATAATACAATAGTGTATTATATTATAAGGATTAAAAGTACATCTTTTTTACGAGAAATTTTTCTAGTTTGCGAGGCGGAGCGCAGCGCATCCGAGCGAATGCAAAATTGCGAGTAAAAATAAGCACTATTAGTCCGTATGATATGTACTATTTTTTCCCCAACCAATTCAAAATTAATACATTTAGTTATTAAAAAATCGTTTTTTTATTTTTTATCATTTTTTTAAAGTAGCACTTTTAATCCTAGGATTAAAAGTGTTGCTAAGCAACAAGCACATTTTTGTACTGTATGAGAATTGATAGCTTTTGCACCTGAAAATAGTACAAAAGTGTCAACATTTTTTGACGGTTGGAGAAAAATAAATTATAATATCAAAACCAAATAAATAAAAAGTATAAAATCGCAAGTGTATAAAAATATAAATGCTTTATTTTTTTTTCAAAAAGCTGTGTATTACCTTGATTATAAGGCAGTAAATATTAAATTAATCAATAAGTACGTTTTTCCGCAACATAAAAATTTACATGTAACCTAACGGTCATGTAAAATAAGGTAATTAAAACACGATGTGATGTTAATTGCCATGTCATTAATGAAAATAAGGTCAGATTTAACACGATCTTAATGTTATATTCACACTTTATGACAACCAGAATGACATTTATAACCTGTTCCTGACTAAGCAGTAGCAATTTATTTCTTTCCTATAAATTTACATTTTAAATAGGTTTTCTTGAAATCTAGATACTTATCTAAAAACAATCTACTAGAAGAAATTTTAAAAAATAGGTATATTGAAGAAATTTTTACCGTAAAACTTTATTTATTAATTTACTTACAAGACACCAATTTACTGATGAGCAAAATTACCTTAAATTATGCAATCCAATTACCCAATCCTTAAATAATATTTTAATAGCTAATACAAAAAAGTATGATTTTGTTGGGATTACTAGCCAGTGTTCTTAGAATATCTAAGTTTTATAACAAAATTTTTACAAATTTAATTTTAACTTCTATTTTATATTTTATTTAGGTTAGTCTTGATAGCAGTGGTGGACTAACCACCGGAACCTAGATAAGTCTTTGTTTTTTTTTTTTTTTGTTTCAGGCAATCTGCCAGTTCAAGGGTGTCAATAGGGCTAAGCAGACTCAGTCGCTACACCCACGACCAGGACTGAAGTGGCCCATTTACTAGAAACTTTCCAGGCGAGTAATTCCAACAAAAAATATTAAAACATGAGTCCGCCACAAAATTATAGAGCAAATTTTGATAATAACAAGCCGTATTAAAAGACAAATTTTACAAGACCTGGCCCTTTTTATTAAACTACGACAAATAATAAATATTTCTGTTTGGTCTCTGTTTGTCGTGGTTGTTAAACTACGGTTAAAATGGCATATACAGGGTGGCCCTTCCCATTCGCCTCGGTTTTTTTACGAGAAATGAAACGAGTTGGGGAAAAACTTTTAGCACGGTCATATGTGGGTCCATGAGCAGCATATTTCAAAATTATTTTGAAATATACAGGGTGACCCAAAAAGAAAGTGCATATCAAAGTTATTATTTTTTCTTATGGAACACCCCATATTTTTTTTATATTTTTAGATACTATAGACCAAATAAAGGTAAGTTATTGTTATATTTCCTATACCTAAAACTGACCGTTTCTGAGAAATTTAAAAATTCAGACCATAATTTAAAAATTGTTTACACCCTGTAACATATAACGAGCTGCTCGTCATTAAATTTATTGCCTAGCTCATGGTTTAAGTTAATTATCACATAAAAGTTTTACCTTAATATTATACAGAGTGTTAAAAAAATGCCTTAAAGTTTGGACACACATTTTATTAAATAATTTCCTCAGTTAAATGAAACACCCTGTATTTAGTGGTTTTTTTTACGCGAACTAAATTCCTTTAAAAACCATATTATTTTTTATACCTATTTTCTGCTTTTTTATCAAAAAGCATTTTCATATTTGACTTATCATTTATCTTAACAATGGAACACCCTGTATTGTAATTAAAAATATTTTTATTAAGGATCAGTAATTGCTAAAAGCAAAGTTTAAATTTTTGAAAATAAGATGTATCTCAAGTAAAATAGGCAAAGTAATAACTTATTTATTGTCATTTACCGTAAAATATTAAGGCACTAAAAAAGGATCGAAATATAGTAGAAGGCACACCTGTCCTAATTGTTGAGACGAAATATAATAAATTGCCCTTGTTTCTTAGCAAATGTATCAGACTTTATGGTAAAATAAAACTACTCGTGTTCCAATTATTCCACCCCATACGTTAACAGACCATCTGTGCTGGTGATCACGGGTTCCAAAAATATTAGGATTTTCGTCACTGTAGTAGTAAAAGATATGTCTGTTAAATAATCCGTTGTTATGAAAAATTAAGTCTGATACATTTGCTAAGAAATAAGGGAATTTAATCATATTTTGTCCAACAATTATACAGGTAAGGCTTCTCCTATATTTCTCGATCCTCATTTTTAAGAATACTTAATATTTTCCGAGTAGAAATAACAATAAATTGGAGTTATTACTTTTACCTGCATTTTACTTCAGATACATCTTATTTCAAAAATTTAAACTTGTGCTTTTAGCGAATCTACGTAATCCTTAAAAAAAGATTTTTAATTACACATATGGGTGTTCCATTTTTAAGATAAATGATAAGTCAAATATAAAAATGCCTTTTGCATAAAAAGCAGATGAGATAGGTATAGGAAACCCCAATATGGTCTAAAAGGACATTTAGTTCCGCGTCAAAATAGACCATTAAATACAGGGTGTTCCATTTAACTTAAGGAAGTTATTTAATAAAATGTTTGTCCAAACTTTGAGGCAATTTTTTTCAACACTCTGTATAATATTAAGGTAAAACTTTTATGTGATAGTTAACTTAAACATTGAGCCAAGCAATAAATTTAATGACGAGCAGCTTGTAGAAAGGTATGGGTTTATAATTAAAACACGAAAAATCAATATAAACTAGATTTTAATGTGCACTCGGCAAAACATCAGAAAACAATGAATAATGTTAAGTATAAAAAAAATAAAAATACATTATCATGTTCAAAAGGAATGAATCATTTTAACCGAAAATTAAGTAACGGTCAGTGCGTGTTACTCACACTTTTATCTTTCATGCAAATATTAAGTTTTACATTTCTTATTATAATACAGGGTAAATAATATTAATACTAATGAGTGTTGTGAATTTCTTGTATAATATTTTATACGCTCGTTATATGTTACATGGTAAACAATTTTTAAATTATGGTCTGTATTTTTAAATTTTCAGAAACGGTCAGTTTTAGGATAGGAAATATACAATAACTCACCTTTATTTGGCTAAGTATCTAAAAATTTAAAAAATATGGGGTGTTTCATAAGAAAAAATAAACTTTAATATGTACTTTTGGGTCACCGTATATTTCAAAATAATTAAATATGCTCATGGACCCAAACATGGACCGTGCTAAAAGTTTTTCCCCAACTCGTTTCATTTCTCGTAAAAAAACCGAGGCGAATGGGGTGGGCCACCCTGTATTGCAAATAACACCCTACAAAAAAGTGGTTTGTGCTGAGTGTCGGACTAAGATTTCCTGTTTTTTTCCACTGAATACGAATCTATAGTCAAAATTGCGGATCAAACAGCAAAAAATCGAGAAAACCCCAAAAAACCGTCACGGTACATTTACCGGCAGAAACCTGCTACCACCGAATGTTTGGACTACGACTATATAAACTATAAGAGATACAAAAAATATCATGAAACAAAAAAGAGAGCTTTTTAAATTGTCTATAAAAAGTTATGTAAATATTTTTAAAAATATAAATAATAAAGGAGATATAAACAAAAATGTAATTTTGACAAAAAATTTTAAACCAAAATAGGAAAAAAAATTATTAATGTGTTTTTTGTTTTTTTTTTTATATTAAATCATTAGTTTTTTTTATTAGATATCCAAATCACTTGAAATTTGCAGAAAAAAAAAACAAGAGAGACCCTGAAAAAATCCTGAAAATTTGGTTTTTTGATTATAATTCAAAAAATATTGCATTGAGATAAAAAGATTATACAACCTAAATTAAAGGTCTTGTAACAGTACATAGTTTATGTCATAGGGCGTTTTTAATTAAAAAAAATCGTTAATATCTGAAATTAGGCCTTTTCTCGATTATTTGCTGTTTGACCCCCAATTTTGACTTCAATTTGTGTTCAGCGAAAAAAAATATTTCAGAAAATCCCACCCAGCACACACCATTTTTTTGTGGGCCTGTATAACCGTCTACACCTTTGCCTTAGTAAAATGGCCTTGATACCACCGTTGCTTTCCTGCTTTTACATACTATATATTTTTCCACTTTTAAATACGGACTAAAATTATCTTTTTATTTAGAAGAACCATCCATACCACCCTTTTTGTTAGATTGCCTTGACTCCAACATTGGCCTTTTTTTTTTCATTTGCTGTTAAAATTTAAAACGAGATTGTGAATATGTACAAAGCATTAGTAGAAAAATCAAAAGTAACACTTTTTAATTTTTATAAACAATATGTTAAAATTTTTGGAAAATGCAATATTCTGAGGTCCTGCTCTTACATATATTTTTTCACTTTTAAATACAGATTAAAATTATTTTTCAACAAACATATTTAAAGTTATTATATAAAAGGCTTTTACTGCTTTTTTAATTCAATTTTACAACTAGCAACAACTAGACACAGGTTTTTTTAATTTAAAAACGCTGTATTAAAAAACAAAATAACAAGGAAAATGTTCTATAATACCTGTATTTATTTTCGGTCACATACTTATAGCCAGCCGCTCTTTTATAATACATAGATTTTTATTGTATTATAAAAAAGGTTTTTTTTTTAATATTTAAGCGCTGCTTATTTAAATTAAAAAAGAAAACAATATTTTTCTTTTTTAATTTAATCAAGATTTATATTTAGTATTTTATATAAATTTTATTTAAAAGGCTATGCTTAGTACTAATTAAAATTATGGTTAAAATATATCTTCTGTTGTTTTAATTGTAAAATATACTAGATGTATTATATTTTCTTTTTTAAAGCCACATTACTCCGGTTAATCTAGACATTCAAAGGTACATGAATTTACATCAAGCTGAAAGTAAGTAAAATTGTTTAAAACATAAATATAAATAAAATTTTAAAATTCCCCATCGTTTCAGTACGTAGAAAAAATGGACTTGAGGTCAAAATATGGGTTTTTCGCGATAAGTTTAATCGTAAAATTACCTTTTACAAAAATTGAAGAAAATAATATTATCTTAAAAAAAATTATTAATTTTTGTTTCTAAAACCAACCGGTCCTGAGATATAACGATTCAAAAAGTTGTAAGTGTTACGTGATGATAATGCATACGTTTGTGTCGCCTAGTACAAGCCAGGTGGACAAAAACATTTCATTCTGCGGCTGGCTTATTTTGGTCACAAAAATGATCTTTTGTTGTTTTCTTTTAAACTGTTATGTATTAATTAATGATTAAGAAGTTTGAAATACTTTATATAAAAAACTTTCATTGAATAACAAATGAACTTAATCGGTATTTTATAATATTTACATACTTTGTTGTTGGGTGTTTTAATAACATGCTAATATTTAAGTGGGTGATTCCATTTAAAGAAAAACTTCATATGAATGTATGCCCTAAACATCTTATCCTTTTGAGATACAGGGTGTTAAAATTTTAAGAAAAATAATTTTTTTATTGTCATTTTCATACCACTTTAAATATTTATATAAAAATTAATGTACGGCATTTATGCATTAAAGAGCATTTTTTGACCTAAGAAACATTTTTTTTATTTCCAACAGTGGCGTCCGTACTGGACTCTGTCTAGATATTTTTGAAGAAAAAAGTAGTACGCCACTGCTTCCTCTTAAAATAAAAATTATTTTTGGAGTCCCCGATCAATTTAAAATAAATTTGGTTACTTGATTTTTTCGTACGACTCACCGTTTTTCCATAAAAAAATAAATTCCCTTATTTGCATCTCATTGGACCAATTACGACAAAAAAAGGTTTATGTAACTTTGAACAATAATTTATTTAATCATTACATGATTCATTATTAATCTGACAATCAGACGAATCAGGTGCTAAGTGATTTTCATCATCGCTAGATTGAACATTTGTTACCTGATGTGTTGGTATTGAAGGCGGGACAATTAAATTCAGAATTTCCACTGGTAAATTCTCGATTCTCTTTTTAGGAACTTCTCTAAATGAGTTGATTACTGGATCGGATGTTATCAAGAGCATACTTAGCAAATCCATATTTAAATTCAATATCTGTGCCCTCTAATCATTTTTTATTGTCACTCAAAAAACGGCCCATCATGTAATTGGCTGCAGCCCACTTTTCAGAAAATTTGGCAGAATAACATGAAATTTTCAATCGCAAGTACCTTTGTGATTCATCAGTCACATCCGTTTAGGAAAATTTTTGCATAATAAAATGCAATAGACAAGAATTTCGGTCTTTTTTGGCGTGTTTCCGCCATTCCTCAAACAATTCCATTTTTGATAAAGAGCACATGCGATCTAAAAAAATAATTTTAAAAAACAGCAACGGGGAGCTATACATATATCATGTTATCCTAGGGTGGTAGCTATAAAATATTAAAAAAAGTAGCCTGATACATGTGGATAAAAAGCTGTGAATGTTTAAAATTTAAATTGAAAGAAAAATAAAAATTTAGAGTAAATTTTCCAAACCCTATTATAATAAAGAATGCCTATTTGAATTAAATTTTAAATGAAATAAAAAATCCACTTACCCTTAACAGTAAAATCCATTACAGCAAGATATATATCTTTCACTTTCAATCCGTTTAGATGTTATTGCAACTACTACGAAATGGCAACTAAATAGTTTACGGAACTCGAATTAATTTTACTTTACATCAACGGGTTATAACCTGTTGCTCTCAAAGCTTAAAAAAATATTATACCTAGAATTAACGTCTATACGGTGTTCCTATTACCATAAAATAATCAATTGATCGATTCTTTGGAATTGACTTTTGTCCACCTAGCTTGTACTAGACGACTCACCGTGGTCGCGCGTCTGAGGTAGTGTACTTAGCGCGTTTTTTTTAACGTGGTTTTCCTAGTAGGCCTACTCCACAGGTCTAATGTGATTCTGTTTAATTTTAAACTATTGCATTATAACAGATATTCGCAAGGATTGGAATTGATAAAAGCGATGAAAATTAAAAAACAGTAGAAAAATGTATTTGTTCGATTCATAATCTTAAATTACTTTTTCCTGTTGTTCTTCTTCTTGATCTTCTTCTTCTTCTTCTTCATTTTGATTCCCTTCTTTTTGTTCATTCTGGATGTAAGTGTATCGCATGTATGTTCGTCAGTACCAAACGAATTCTCTGCTGTTGGTAATTCAACATTAGAATAAATAATTAAACTTATATGTTAAAATATAACTTTTGTTGTTTTAATTGTAGAATATACTAAATGTATTTAATTTTAAAACTACTTATAATAAAACAACCCGCCTATTTTATCACTTTTTGAAAATTAATTATTAAAAGAGAAATAAATACTAATGTCAAATGCAGTATTTTTAAGTTTAGAAAAGTGTTGTATTTAATTTATTAATTAATATATATTTGTTATTTATTTATTTATCATTTTAAAATCGTAGATTTAGTAGGAGAGCTGGTGTACAATTTTGAATGGGTTCTTAAGGCACTTTAAAAGTTTGTGTAATTGTCCTTGAAGGACCACTAAACATAAAAGTCAAGGTCTGACTAAAGGGTAGCAGCCCCCTACCAACCCTTTATTTTAAAATATTCAAGGGTTGGTAGGGAGCCGCTATCCTTCAGCCAGACCTTGACTTTTATGTTTAGGGATTCTTTAAGGCCAATAACACAAATTTTCAAAGTGCCTTAAGAACCTACTCAAAATTGTTCACCAGCTCTGGGACTAATTATGCGACACTGACTAGATGTTGTATGTGAAGAGTTGTTTTTATCCTGGATACGATGGTCTTTAAGGCAAAGCCAGTGGCCAACTAATTTTTTAAATATTTCTAAAACGATAATGGGACTCTCCTACCAGATTTCCTATTATTAATTCTGCTTTATTTTTTACATTAAAAAGGCACGATCTTAACAGTATATTTACCGCAATCAAGAAGTTGGATATTCTCAAAGGATTCCGTGTAGGAGTCTATGCCAAAGGCTTATCTAACTTCAGGAAATTCTCTAACATAACTCTGTAGTCAAAATTAAAAAATTATTAAACTGATCCCAATCATACTTATTTAAAAAGAATAGTTTTACTAAAAAATATTTTAATATAAGTTTCTAAGTGCCGGAAATAATATTTGTGTTTTTTTTATAAATAAACAACTGCTTTGAAAAGTGTGCGTATTTTTCTGAAAAAGGAAATTAAATCAAAAAGTCTTGATCATACTTTATTATAATAATTACATTATTTTGATATGTTTTATTTAAAAGTACTTGCCTTGAAATTTTCTATAAAATGGAACCAGGTCCAGGTTCAGGTTCAGGTCCCGGGGTATGGCGAGCAGAGCGTGCTCAGCCTTATTTACCCATATGAACTTGCAGATCGCCTGCAACAAAAAAGAAAAAGAACCCCCAAACAAAATCAAAATATTAATCTACGTTTCGGTGACAAGTTAGCCACTGTTGTCAAGATGAAATAAAAGAACAAATTAAACAAAATTTTTAGAAAATTTTGCTTGTTTATATTTTTTATGACGTTTTGTCAGAAAAATTAAAAAGCAATCAGAACTTTTTAAGTTTTAAAAGCCAATTTTTTTTAAATTTCTTAAAATTCAGTTTAATTTTTTTCTTTTAATTTTATCTTGACAACGTTGGCCACTTTGCCTCCGAGACGTAGATTAATTTTTTTGATTTTTTGGTTTTTTGGGGGGTTTTTCTTCTTTTTTGTTGCAGGCGATCTGCAAGTTCACAGGGCTGAGCTGAGCAGGCTCAGCTCCCTATACCCCGGAACCTAGACCGAAGTGGTTCCATTTTCTAGAAAATTTTAAGGCGAGAACTCCCGAAGAAAACATATCAAAACATGAATCCGCCACAAAACTATAGAACATATTTACAATTAAATTATTATTTTAAGTAGAACTTGTTTTACTTACAAGAAGAGTCCTTAACTTAATATGACTAATAAATTTTAAGAAATCAAAAAAAAAAAATCTGAATGGTAATTGTGCATAAGTGGGGCTCCACTCATTTTTGGCCATAAAAAATAGAAAAATAGAGATAGTTTTTTTTCATTTTGTTTTATTAAGCGGTTAATTCACGAATCTTTAAAGAAAAATCCAACAAAAAAAAATTGTTAATTTTTATATTGAAAAAAAATGTGTATTTTTCAAGTTTTTTGTCAATAAAATGCACCCATTTAAGTTTAGCACTTTCTAGTGATTTGTTTTATATTTCACGAGTAAAGGCAAATCTTTTTTTTTTTAATTTAAAATGTTGGATTTTTCAATCTTTTTTTTAATCAAAGAATTGACATTTTTGATTTTTTTTATTATTCCATTATTAATGAACTTTAAGAATAAAAATATTTGACAACTTAAAAAAAATAATGTTGATTACCAAAATCTAGACAATTACCTGGTATAAAATTACCCCTGCTTTAGAAAATAAACTGGAATGCTGCTGGTATTTTAGCAAAGGAAACTTTTTTAAAAAAACGTAAATAAAAGATGTATATTTATGATTAAATAAAGATACTTGCGTGATCTTGGTATCACTTAATTTTTAAATAGTAACTATTTCATTTTATTTAATGCTGGGGTAATTTAAGGAAAACCTGACATTAATTACCTCATAGCCCTTTTGGTATTACGTCATAAATTTTAAGAAAACCTTTCGGAATTTTGTATATTAAAATTAAAATTTTAATTTTTAGTTAAAAAAATTATTAATTTTTTTTTAAAACGATGGTAGATTTTCTACCGAAACCTAAATGACTTTGATGATTTTGGGGTTTTATCTTTATTTTGTTTCGGGTGATCTACCAGTGCATAAAGTCCACTAGTTAGTGATGAGCAAAGCAAGACCAAGACCAAGACCGGGCTAGTCTTGGTCTTGGTCTTGGTCTTGCAAGCCTGGTCTTGGTCTTGGTCTTGCAAGCCGAAGGAAGGTCTTGGTCTTGGTCTTGGTCTTGCACCACCCGGTCTTGGTCTTGGTCTTGGTCTTGGTCTTGCTGCAAGAGTCTTGCTGGTCTTGCTTTTTTTGGTAGTAATAATTTAAACTAATTAATATTGAATAAAATATATTTTTTTAATTTTTAAAAAAGAAATAAAGATGGAAACTATATTTTCTGCATTAAAATTATAAAATATGCCAATTTTAACCTTACACGTACCTTTAAATGATTTGATTAAAAAGCATATTTTAAATGTAGGGGTTTAATTATTTATGCTCCATTTTTAGTTGAATTAAGACACAACCTGTTTCTATACACTTAGTGGCATATAGAAATATTTTAGTAATAAGAATTATTATAATTATTTTTCTAAGAAACTTATAAAAATTAAAAAAAAACCAAAACTATGTACTGTGTGAGCAAAAGAAAAACTTTTAATTTTAACCAGATGTGAAATTTCCGTGAAAAGAATTCTAATATGTAAACATTGGTTTCTAATTTAAAAAACAAGTTGCTCAGAAATCTTTTTAGTTCATATAAACATTTTTTCTTTAAATTAGTCAAAAACATTTGCCGTACAAAGTTTCTACAAATACTTTATAAACATTCTGCATATACAAGATGGCTTAGTAGTGTAACAAAGCTCGATATCTTCAAAACCGTTCATTATGGTAAAAAACTGAATATACAAAAATTATAGAAAAAAAGGGCGTAAAATGTGTTTTTTTTTATTCCAGAATTTTCTGAAGAATCCACTGTCACTCAAGAATCTCCCTTATTTTTAGTTTTTAACCTAAAATAAAAAATTTATGACGAAAAATCCATTTAAAAAAATCACCACCCTGTATATTATGTTGTGATATTGTTAAACTGTCATATAGAAACAATGACAACGCAGATGGTTTTTAAATATAATTTTCGGTTTTGACAAAAATGACGTTATTATTATTCTTTTAGCATTGTTTTGCCTTTTCCGTCAAAACCGAAAGTGATATTTAAAATCCATTTGTATAAAAATTATTCCTATATGACATGAAAAATATATTTTTTATGAATTCATTTCTTTTACATTTATAACTTAGTTTTAAGAAGCAATCTAATGGTTTCACTTTTTACAGTGTGGAACAAAAGTAATGTTTTTCTGGATTTTCAAAATTTTTAATCCACCCTGTATGTGGCATCACTGGATATCTAATTAAAAAAAAACATTAGGAATATGAAAGTTATTTTCAGCTTCTATAACTTTTGTATCCCTAGCTTTTCTCTGTTGTGAACAGTTTCGGAGATATCGTGCTTTGTCGGACCATTGGGTCACAATCCTATGTTATTGAATTTACTTATTATTGTTGTTAAAAAACTGTATAAAATAAAAGTGATCCATTTAATTATTATTTTATTAAAGAAACCTGTTACTCATTAAACAATTGCCTTTTTTGGCAGTTCTCGCCACATTTTTTGTCATTTCTGTATAAAATACCTCTGTATATTGAATATAAAAATTGAATTTTATAATATTTTAAAAAAAGTTGCAAAAGTGCAAGAGTCTTGCAGGTCGGTCTTGGTCTTGCGTAGTCTTGCACTCCTCGGTCTTGGTCTTGGTCTTGGTCTTGCATACCCCGGTCTTGGTCTTGGTCTTGCAAGCGAAAAGGCGGTCTTGGTCTTGGTCTCGGTCTTGGTCTTGCTGCAAGACCAAGACCAAGACCGCAAGACCAAGACCAGTCTCGCTCATCACTACCACTAGTTTTTGTGCACACACAGTTCTGTACCCAAGAACCAGGACTCATCTGGAGATTTAAAAATGTGAATTTTGGGCGTGTACCCAACAACGTCTTTTTACTTAATAAGTAAAATGCATTTTTTAAAAAAACTTTTAAACCTAAGTTAACAAAATATTGTGAATATTCTTGTTACACCACTGAATCTGCCGACAATGACAAATTTGAATAATTCCGTTTGCTTTATAGACCATTAAATCCATTTACAGAATTAGTCCGTTATTGTAGGTATGCAAATTATACATCCAATTATTTAATTTTTCGATCAATATTTCCACGCAAAGACAATATCTGCCTTGATTAAAAAGACCTCAGAGAATGTATTGTTTTTTAACGCAAATTAATTTAAACAGTTTTTCTTTTAAGAACTTGTCTGGTATTTTATATATTGCGACGTTATGCAACTCTAAGCACAGTTATTTAATTTTATGACAAGTACACGAAGCATTAATTCCTAAGTAGCAGAGTACCGTGTGTGCCGGGTTTTTCTATGTTTAACTCCAGTTCCGTCAACGATGTCCAAACACTGAAACATATAATGTGTTGCATTTCACAGCACCTTTTAGGCAATGTGAAGTGCCACCACGCATATGTTTCCCTCGCTAGGGATTGAACACGAGTCACCTGCATGGCAGAGACCCTGTCCACTATGCTACCAAGGTGCCTTTGGTTGATACTGGTCCATCTTTAATGAGGATATTACTTAAATAGTATTTTTTATATAAAATCCGTGGTGGTACGATTGGATTGTATGAATGCACCGTACAAAAAGTAACTGTATCTTTCGGTACTTGAATGACGTTGAGAGCCGGCACTAGAAGAAAACATCTAAGACAGCGGCAAACTTTATTGAGTTAGAGGCAGATACAGAGTTACATTAGAAAGTTAATGAAACAAATAGGTATCCTTGTTTATTACATCACTTCTTTATAAATATAATCGCAGTTTAAGAAAGTTTATAGAAAACAGCGTAGAAATATGAAAATTTTGCATTAAACAGCATGTTTTTTTAACAGAGAGATGGTGTGGCAATGGGTTCACTATTGGCCAAAATCTTTAAGTCTAACCTAGAAAAACTTTTTTAATACAAGTTTAGTAGAAAACGTATTTTAAGAGTTTATACCCCAAAGTAAAATCTACAATAAACAAATAAATTAACAATACAGTTTATTTTCTTGACAAGAGTTGGTCTGGCACATATCTTAACTTCTAAAATAAAAAACAAATTTTCCCTTGATATCTACAGAAAACCTACGTTAAAAAAAAATAAATTACTCCATACATCCTAACACACATAAACTTGTAGCCTACTGATTTATGATTCATAAAGCATATGTCCAATCCTTTAAGAAAATAACAATATTAGAAAAGATTTAAACACGATTAAAAAAATTAAAAATATTAATGGACCTTACACAAATCTCAATAACGTCCTAATACTTCGAACATATTTTGGCCCTATTTTTGAACAATCGCATATTATCAAGAAATATTATAAAAATTACATCATTACAAAAATTTCCAGTTATTTTTTAATTTTTTAAAAACACTTTCGCCAAATAAACTTCGAGTTTACAGATTAAACTGTAATAAACTTAACAGCTTATGACAGCAAAAAAATTATTATAAGGTTTAAAAAACATTAACCCTTTTACTTGCGAAATAAATTTTAAAAAATTGTTTGATTTTGCTATTCATCAAAAATAAGTAGTGCTGCAAGTCTCGACCTTTTTAGTAACCAAGACATCTTACAATTACAACGAATTCCCGGCACCCTGTATATGTATATATCGAAATACACAAGGTGTCCCAGAAGTATTGGGACACCAAGTACAAAATTTTTTTTAGTAAAATACTGAATTACTAACCTTGCCTTTATTTAAAGTTATAATAACTAAGAATGAGGGTTAAACTTTTAATTTTGTTTTTGTTTTTTCGTAATAATTTCTTAAAAATGACATAGCGGTACAAATTTGTTGGGGGTTCTTTTGAGGCGAAAATTTTAATTCGTTCATGTTTTTGATATTGCTAATTAGGCGCCAGCTACCCAGACTTGTTTTAATCATATTTTTAAGTTATAATTTACCTCTTTAGTAAAAAAAAAGTTATATAATTTTGCGTAAAAATTTATATTTTATTTAGTCCTAGGACCAATGTTTTGAGAAAACGGTTTAAAGGACCCCGCAATTTTATTATAGAAAATGGTTTTCGGCCAATTGTTTTCAAACTTTGCAAAGTAATAGTTTTTAACATGCTGATCAAAAGTCTTTACGGGCACAAAACTCGAAAATCCCTCTAACCCCCTCAAAATTACCCTCAAATGTCTCCAAATCCCCATTGACCTTTTAGGCTGATTTTGGGAGGGTTAAAGGGGTTTTTGGGTTTTGTGTGTTGAGAACTATTACTTTTCAAAGTTTAAAACAATTGGCCAAAACCCATTTTTCATAGGAAATTGCGGTGTCGTTTAAAGAGCGTTTATCTTGAAAACAGTTGCTCCTAGAGACTTAAATGGAGTATACATTTTTGACACAGCGGGGATTATAATAACTTTATTTTTAATAAAAAGGTCAATATACCGAGCTAAAAAAAATTATGTCATCTAAAACACGGGGGGTAGACCGTAGCTGGCGCCCTCTACTAGCAACATCAAAAGTATGGACGAATTTGAATTTCTCCCCTTAAGGAACCTTTAAATCTCTAATTTTGTACCGCTATGTCTTTTAGTAAAAAAATATTACGAAAAAAATGAAAACAAAATTAAAAGTTTGACAACCTGTATCTTAGTTATTAACAACTTTGTGATAAGCCGGTTTACGTTAATTGTATTATTTCGACCCAAGGAATCTGCTTGCTTTGTGTCCCATTACTTTTGGGACACCCTGTATACTATGTAAAGAATCTGATCCATGCTTAAAACTAATTACAAGTAATCGTTACGTTTTTACATTGTAATTAAAAAATGTCTTAGAAAAAAGCTTTCTAAACTAATTTCTACATTCTCTATAGTCTCACCTTCGTTTAAATTATTCCTAATAAAGTTTATTCCAGAAGACAGCGAAGCCTGAAATGTATAATGTGTATAAATCCTTTTAAAGCATTCTTATCTTAAAAATCCTTTTATGGGTAGCCTCTTTCCCGTGCAGGGATATCTACATGCATTTCTATTATCGTAGTAAAATCTTAGTGACAGTAAGTATTTTAAATTTTCATTTATTCTTGAGATAATGTCCGCTTTTATAAAAGAGATAACCGACCGTCCCGGTGCCGAAATGGGGGAATTAGAATCTGAATGACTCGAAAAACAAAAGTATTTGCCGCAGTCAAATTTGCAATTTAAATAATTAAAACGTGAAATGAGCTGAACTTTTGTACATTTTAAATGATATCATTTTCTTTTACTTGACGGGAGTAGTTAGGTTACAGCATTACTAATTACGTTCTTTTTTTAACGAAACAATGAACCACTGTTTTTATTACATACTGAAAAAATTTATAATAAAACAGAATTACATAGTAAAATGTTACCAAATCCTGGATTAACCCTAAATTAGATGTATCTTGTGGGGTATTATACTGAATACCAAGAAATATTTTGTATACGTTTATATGTATATGTGTAAATATTTAATTATGTTCATGCTAACATGTAGATAATAAATATATGGGTAGCCAAACTGTATGATATGTAAAAGATTTAAGTTTAACAATCATAAAAAAATATCTTAGCGAAAATACTTATGTAAAATAAGGGTCAAGTTCCTATATATAGACATAGACATATTTTGGAGTCTACTGGCAAAAACAAAGCAGCATGAAATATAATTAGCAATAATAACGCCGTTAAAAATAATTGCTGTACAGTAAACTTAAATGCAAATGACTTTAATAACTTTTTTTCACATATTGCTGAAAACTTAAGGAATAAAATGTCTAAAAAAACCACCGACCCCATGAATTATTTAAATTATTTCTCTCATGTCACCACTAATCAAGATTATCAGGGTCAAATGTTTTAGTTTAAAGCAGTAAACTACAATGATTTAAGGAACATGATACATAACCTTAAAAACAGCCCTTGTAACGATTGCTTTGAAATAAATGTAGAAATTCTGAAGACTCTTAAGGACATTATAATCTATCCACTGACAAAGATTATAAATAAATGTATAGAATCAGGTGTCTTTCCAAACTGTTTGAAGCTGGCTCGTGTGGTACCGGTTTTCAATAGTGGTGATTGTGATAATCCTGCCAATCACAGACCAATCTCTGTGGTGCCCTTATTTGGTAAGGTTTTTGAGAGTGCTCTTGAAACCAAATTTCTACCAGTGTCAGTTTGGATACCAAAGTAATATGTCAACAACGACAGCAATAAATAATTTTACGCAGTATGCTTAGAAGTGTTTTGAGGATAAGATGTACGTTCGTGTCTTCTTTTTTGACTTGACAAAGGCTTTTGATTGCGTGTCTTGTACGTTGCTATTTTAAAAACTTTCTAAATATAAATTTTGTTGTAACAGTGTCAAACTTATTGAATCAAATTTATCAGACCGCCTTCAATACGTAACTCATAATGGCACAACATCCAATGCAGTCCCTGTCAATTATGGAGTATCGCAGGGCTCTGTTCTTGGCCCTGTTCTATTCCTTTTATATGTAAATGATATTAGTACTTGTACCTTAGATAAGAGTGCAGATATTATTTTGTATGCTAATGACACCACAGCACTTGCTGCACATGTAATTTGGTTCAATTTGACCAGCAGGGTAAGAACAAGCAATGTGAGATCCAGAAGTGGTTTTTTTCGAATAATGTGAATATAAATAAAACAAAAACTCAGACATTGGATTTTTCTCTTGGACCACTGGAGATAATAACGAGCTCTGTTTAGTTCCTGGGTGTGTGTTTGGACTCGAGATTGACATGGAAAAAACATGCTGAACCTCTTGCAAGCGTGTTAAGTAAAAGCACTTTTATTATTCGTAACCTTAAGAACATTCTTACAGAGGGAATTTTGATGAAGACTTACTATGGTCACTTTCACTCACATCTTTCGTATGCGATCTTGTGTTGGTGACATCGCCGCATTTGGCTAAGGTTTTCCGCAGTACAGAGGCACTGCATAAAAATAATGGCTGGTTTAAAGATTAAGGGATTGTTGTAGGAAGAGTTTCATTTCTCTTGGCATTTTTACATTGCCATTAATTTATATACTGGCCGGTCTTATGCATGTGAGGAATAACACTGCGAAGTATTTTCATAACTGTGACTACCACAGTAGCAATACTGGAGGAAGTTTTTTTTGCCTTACGTTACAGCAGGGTTGATAGGTCAAGGGATGGTAGAAAACACTATGGTTTAATAATGTTTAATGTCTTGCCCGTAGCAATTAAGACTCTTACTGCTACGTCATTTGTTTTTTTAATAAAAACAGTTCAGGGTTGGTATAAGGATCTAATAGATGGATTTGTAGATAAAGTACTTAGCCTTGGTTTATGTTTTGTTTTTAGGCAGAGCAAAATATATTGGCTTTTTTATGTTGACAAAAACATAAATCCACTTTCTTTTTGCTTTTACGACTGTGACTTTACCTTAAATTCAAAATTTTTTTAACCAAACTTTCTCCGACACTGATCAGTAAATTTACGATTCATACTGGCTAGCGGGAAAATTTAAATTTAGGGCTTGTATTTTCGATTAAACACTTGGCTAACAAAATTAGAAATGTGCAGGTTAATCCATAGAGGATACGGATTATGAAAAATTGTTCAAAAACGTTCGCTCGTAAATAGGTTATTGCCTTGTAAACAAGCCATAAAACTGAAAATGTTTAATAGCGAAGTTGATGAAAAAGATTTGTAAACGATATTTTAAAATATTTTATCAAAACCTTACCTGGCTTAAAATTTTAAATATAAATTTTAGAATATATATTTTTTTAATTTAAATTAATACATGTTGAAGTACTATTAAATAAGCTTAAAGTAGCATTCGAGCAGGTTCGGATTGAGGCTGGGATATAAATGGCAGTTTTCGAGCTTCCCGAGCGTTTTTGATATATTCCGAATTTAGAGGAAGTACCTAGTGCGAGCAGGCGCATAAAGATTTTGACAAAAAATGAAACTTTTAAAATTTAATAAAAATAATTAAAAAACAATAAAACACTACACACTTTTTTATATGTAAATAAACTAAGTAAATAATGTACCTAAATTTGTTTATCCCCTTTTAGTAATTACAAATATAATAACAAATACCTGTTGCTTCAAAGATTAAATTTAAATCGATTTTTAAAACTTTTTAATTGATAGTTGGTTTTAACCAATTAAAAAGTATTTTTATTATTTTTGCAAACAAGGTAAAAAAAAATTAAAATAGTTTTGACCTTTAAAAATAAAGTGGTCTCATCTGACCCGAGAACCCCAGTTAGTATTTTGAAATAAAAGCAGAGTTATGGGTTAAGGGGGAGGTTAAGGATTTTTTGTTGTCTTTTCTTATTGTTGAACATTTTAAGAATACACTTTTAAAATTTTAAGTCGACCTGTGCAAAATTTTTAAAGTTATTGTCTCCCGTCCTTTAACACTTTAGCTTTAAAGTTAAAATGTTAATTTTAAACGTGTTTTCCTTAAAACTACTTTTTCAGAGTTTACTGTCATCTAATACCTACATTACCGATATATTTTAAACTTGGTTCACATTTTCTACATACAAAATACCTGTTACAACGTTTAGTTTAATTTCGTTTTTACATTAAGGGGGTTTCCCACCTACAAAATGGTGGAATTTTTCGTAAAAAATAGCAGTTTACACTTTAGATGACCAAACATTTTTAAATTAAAAAAATAATAATAATTAGAAAACATTTGGACACTTAAACTAAATTTTAATGGTTTTTGATTTCAAATAATTTTCGACCGAGATATAGTAAACACCGCATATTGTTTTTTTTTTCTAAGACGTTCTTGGACAAGCTCTGTCACCGGCTTGTTTTTTCATATTTCCGAATGAAAAAAATACAAAATATTTTTAAAAGTACACTTATTTGTTACCTTTTTTTGGGTTTGGCTTAAAGATAATATTTTTATTTTAATATAAAACAAATTTAATTTAAGCAGGAAACATTTATCGCAAAGTAGCCGAGTTAGTTGCATTGCTATTATAATTTTTAGATGGACCGATAGTAGGAAGTTTTATGTTCTTTAGCGTCCCATTGGATGTTGCCATTGACTCTAACGGTGCAGAATCAGAATTCTGTAAGATCAGAAATGACTTTTTTTAAATTCCCATCAGTATGTCATTTGGTATTTTAATGAAATATTTTGTTCATTGCTCAATCTCCATTTAATCCTCTTTAACCAATAATAATAAAGGAACATTTTACCCAGAAATTTTTAGATGTAACGGTTTAATGCAATTAAATGCTAAAAAATCGTTCTGATTAAGTTTGTCGCAAACTACAATGTTTCTTTTACAAAAGTAAATTATTTCATTATTTAATTTTACATTATTTTGTTTATCCATAACATGCCAGAACTTTAATTATTTCAGAGATCTACTTTATTGTAAATCCGACTATTCTAGAATCTAGTTTGATATGACATTTTTAACCACTGTTATTCTGTTTCATAAATGTTTGTTATTAGTGAAAAGTGTATGCCTAAAAAAGCAGATTATAAAAATTTTCACTTTTTAATGTACAACCAGAATCTTGGATTAAGATTAAACTCATTTACTATCTTGCCCTTCTTTTATCACAAAAGTGGTGATAAGTACATGAAACTATCATACAATGTTTAAAATTTATTTTAAAAATCGTGTTTTTATTTATTTACAAAGATTTTGGAAAAAATACAAAACTCACAAAAATATCGACCATTTAAATAGAAGGCTTTTTTCCATATTATATAGATGATATAAAATCAATTTACAAATAATTTTAAATATTCCATGGTAGTATCGTTAAATAACCAACAATTTTGTGAAAAAATTAAAAAAAAACAGCTAATGCTTGAATTTGACATTTGGTGATGTCAACTTTATAGATAGTAACAAGAATTATGGAAGTCCGGCTCTGACCTACTATTCATTGCGCAAACTCCGCGGGGCCAATCCCCGTATTCCCGCTGCCTGCACGCTGGACAATTTTGTTCTACAGTATTGGGCTTCTATACACCTTTAAACTTCCTTGGTCTGACGTCAAACCTAAAGGAGCAAGCATGAACTTTAGTCTATAAAAAAGGTATTTTGAGGTGGTTTTTAAATAAACAATTAAAAAATAAATTTTATGTAGGGAACTCTTAGAAATATTTTTATCAAAATAAACAGTTTCTTTAAAGTTAAAATTATGCCTCTGTTCAAGAAGATGTCCAGTCTGCTAATAATTTTCACTTCTTATGCCTTCCGGTATACGGAAAGGTAAAGCGAGTGTTTGTATTTCCGATTAAACACTTTACTAAAGGATTAGAAATTCACAGCTTAGTCCGCACAGGATCCGGATTATAAAACAAAATTTAAATATTTTTGAATAATGTTCGTTTAAACGAAGAACATTATAATTCAAAAAAATGTGTAGCAAAAAAATTACTGGCGATGACGTAAGTTAAAAAAAGCAAATTTATTTGAATTGTACACAAAAGAAATAGATAAGGTTTACTGTTAAACAGCATTTTTTATTTTAAATAAACATTATCAAACCATAAAAAAATATTACAAAACTTTAAATTAATAAAAATGGCCATAGTAGATATAAAACGCCCAATTGTTCAAGATTCACTTGGACTGGATGACGCAATGAATATAATGTGGTGATTTTCACTACTAGGTTTAGAAAGATAAGTTTCTTATATGTGGTTGTCAGGTTGGTTTTGTGTGAATTATAGAATCGTGAAGTCTAAGTAGATTTTTTTTTTAAATAAAAAGCATAAAACCTATTCTAGGTCCGTGGGTGCAAAGTTTTTCATGCCCAAACTCTTTTCGCTCAGTGGTAAATATGATGTGAACAGGGGAATATAAGGCAGGGGCTTTCTATCTTCTCATAGTCAAGCGCCATAAAAGCTTTGGGACCCAACAAGTCAACTCAAGGTTGGTTTGGAACTGTCTCAATGCCTCCTAAACCTGGCTAACCCCAAAGTTCCTTTCCTGGGTGCCGGCCGGAATCAGGGGAAGAAAAAACAGACTCCCCGGCCCCGGGGAGGCTCCGCGCTGTTTGTGGGGGCCGGCCTTTTTTGGGAAAAACCAAAACCTCAGTTCGTGGCTACTGACTCGGGGGATTCAAACCAACATCAGTCATCTGGGCCCATTTCAAGGGAAAAACCGTAAAAATGTTGGACTCAATCAAAACATTGACAAGTAAATCTAAAATAAATAAATAGTTTAAAAAGTGCAGGATTAATAACCGGGCCTGCCCCCAAAGAAAGCATTTTAATATGGGCATCATGAGAAAAACCCCTTTGCGATATTTACGAAGAGGGAAAACATCCCTACATCATATATATGCCCCGCCTTTACTGGGGAAAAAAATCAAAACCTCAGGTGGCCAAACCCCGGGGCTGGAGCCGAAAAAAACGAAAGGGCTCTACCCCTGTCTAAGGGGTCAAACCTTTCTAAACAAAAACCAAGAATACAACAAAACCCGGAGCTGCAGTGTGAGCGGACAAAACCTCAACTTGTGTATTTACTTTATCAATCAATCAATCAATCAAATATGATGTACCACTATGATAAACTTATTTTTTCGCAGTTGTTCACAATGCAGACCACCTTTTTAAATACATTATTTCGTCTATTAATGAAATACATAGGAATAGGAGTTTCCTATATGTAGCTGCGCGTTCCGAACCTTTTTTTTTACTTTTAGGTATGGATTCTCCACTTAGATTAGTAACATGACGAAAGCGAATTATTAAAACCTTTATTTAGACGATGCCCATTATTGGATGTTGTCGCAAGTAATATTTCGGACATTAATTCCGAGATTGAGAATGATTCTGGATCCGATGGAAAATGTTCATGAAAATGAGCCTCTTAAAATTGATTTAGATACTTGTGAGAAAGGGAATAATATTTTTCTGAGCAAACTTAGAAATCGTTTGTTGAAAAATAATATTTAATAAAATATTTTAAAATGGAGCAAAACAAACAATTCGTTTTAAAATCCCGTAGAATTTTTAAGTACTTTTGGCTTTCCAGACAATATTTGCAACTTAGATCATTCTCCAGGGTTCATAATAAAATTTAAGGACCGCTTGGGTCTTAAAATATATAAACATAAAAACAATAAGAAGTATTTACAAAATTTGGGTTCTAGCCAACAAGTACGGGATATTGTTCCAAATTTTAAATTTATACTGGTAAAGCATCAAAAGACGTGGAAAAAGACTTACGGCCTAGTGATGATCGCGTTGTTAAATTTAGCGATGGACTTAGCAATTGTTAAGTTAACAACGGTTTAGAATGTTTAACAAAACGTCATTGTCAGTGTTATTCAATGGTTTTAGTAGGCAACCTGTCAAAATCTGACATTTTGTTAAACATTCCAAACCGTTGTTACTTTAACAATTGCTAAATCCATTGCTAAATTTAACAACGCGATATCTGGCCGTAAGGTAGTAAAGAAATTGTCAGATGGTTTAGAAAACAAAGGGCATCGAAGTGTTTCTTTATTTTAAACTCTGCAAAGTTAGAGTATTTATTCCTGTGAAACTGTCAATACTTACAAAAGGGGATTATTCATCTTTAAGTCAAATAAGCACCTTAAGCTTGGAAAAAATAATTCTTTTGTAAGTACCTTTGGTCCTTTAGCTTCCAAATGAATAGATTAAAGGTCTGTCTGCTTCCTACCAAATTATCATAGGCCGGATGATATTGTTAGTTGTAAAATAAATAATAAATATGATACAACCTACGAAATAGACCGCAGAAGTCAAAAGTGGTAGATTTTTTAATTTTTTTCATGCATTTGTTGATTTTTAATTGCATATAATTCAGAATATTATTACTGAAAAAAAAATAACAAACATCCTTTTGACTAACCATTAAAAGATTTTTCAAACAAGAAGAAGATGTGGTCGGTGCAGCACAAAAAAGGCAAACCGAAAATTACCTCTTCTCCACCTATGGTATCCCCCTATGTCTGAGCAAAAAAGCTCGGTTTTGAAGACTTCCATTCATGGTGATTGAAGTAATTTTTGACGTTTATGGATCATAATACAGTAAATATCCACCTTTTTTAATTTCAGTTAATTTTTAACATAACCTTTTTATAAGCAACTTTTTGCATAATAAATAATATAGGCAGCAAATTTCATTTTTATATTCATTTGCTGTGCCTCTAAGGTATAAAATTTAGGAATGTCTGCCCCTCATTATATCTCCAGTTTCGTTAACGTTGTCCAAGTACCTAAACATGCATATATTGCATTATAGGTCCCCTTTTAGACAACGCGGTAGTGCTAACACGGACGTTTTACAAATAACTAAAGCTGGGTATTGTATTGTTTGTTTGAGTAAATAGCCTGCTTGTTCATTGGCATTCCCGCAGGGGGTATAAATAGGTATAAATTTGGACAGTCGACGCGGTTGTCTTAAATGTACAAAGAGGTAGTTTATTAACCATGGCACTTAAAAATTTAAAGGTTTGGAGGAAAAGGAAAAACTTTTGAAGGCATTAAGTTTTACAGTCCAGACACTTTATGGTTGAAGAAACAAATGGAGTGAAAATTTTGAGGCCTCCGCAGACGAACTATAAAGATTTGCATGAGAGTAGCACTACGTGTCGCTGTACTCGGAGCAGCCAGAGGTTTTTTTTAAATTTTTTGTAGTAGGTATTTGTCCGACTTTTGCTTTAAGAAATTAGCCGGTATAAGCCCTCTTTTGGTAGTGCTACTCTTATGCATCCATTAACAGTGCAACCTGAGAGGCCGCAAACTTCTTACTTCCTTATTCCTAGAGTATCTAGACTGTGGAAATAACCGCCCGCAAATGATGTCCCTTCCTCTCTTTTAAATATCCCGTGTAATAAACTACCTTTTACCAGACTTAGGACACACACAGTACATTAGTAACCAGGCTTAGAGTTGCATAAACGTACTCGAAAATTCCATAAACAGTGTTAAGTAAAGATACCGATTTTGCTAGATTAAGACGTTTTAATAATAACAGAGCTGAAACAGATCCGTTTAAGAAATTTAGTATCCATTTTACCCAGGCAATTTATAGATGTCAAACGCCCGTTGCAGTTAGATAAAAACATTTTTTTACCTCACTGGACATCGCTGATTGAGACGACTGTAGAAGCGCTCATAGCTGTGAAGCCGAATTAATCTATTTTGTAACGTTAACTGAGTATTATATTTAAACTATTAGAATTTATACGCTGTTACTCAACTACTACGTCACTTTGCCGCTGACGCGGCAGTCATTTGTACAGCTTTATAAATAACTACTACCTCTGAACGCAGCAGGGGGTTAACGTCTATTTAATGTCATCCAGATAAAAACAGCATTTTTGTATCTGTCCCAAATCAGCCTCTTTTTAGAATATTTTTGGGGATGACGTTTCCACAGCCTTAAGTATTTTTAATTCCATTCAATAAAACGCCGTTTGAGAGAGCTTTATTCTTTTGCCCATCTACGGGCTGTAAGAAATCTACTAGTCTTTTATCGGTATTTGAACGTTCTGAGGAATTAGCCAGTATAATTCTGCCTCTGGAAGCTTTCAAAAAAGCAACACGTAGTAACATTCCTATATACAGTCCATCTTAAGAGGCTACGAACTTCCTACTTTGCTCATTTCTATATTCCTAGAATATCTAGACTGTAAAAGAACTACACCACTGACTAAAAATTTACGCTGCTTATAACGATGGTCTAGAGAGAAGTTAAATCTAGTGTTTGTGTTTTCAATTGACCATTAAATTAGAAATTTGCAATTTAATCCCTGGAGAATGCGGATTATGAAGAACTACTCACATATATACGAAAATAAAGTTTGTAAAATAGCTAACCCTTTATAAAAAGAGTAGACCAATCGAAAAAGGTAAAAAACATTTTTATCTCCAGATTAAGTATAACAATAGTAAACAAAAATTATTATTATTATTATTTTAATATCAACAAAATAAGGTAGCTTGACAAAAATGTCCACCCATAGTTTTTTGGTATAAGGCTTTATTTTTAACTAAAATATAACCATAGATATACTTTGTTATGAACCCAAATGTGGCTTAAAATGTCGTTCTCAATATTTTATGGACACATTGTATTTCTGGAGTGTCCCTTAATAATGTTCAGCAATAATTAGCATGCAAAGCTACAACTGATTTAAAGGTACTTTAAGATTCTAATTCAGTTTCATATTATCAAAATGTACCTTTTAATATTTTTCGAATTTGTGCCCCGCAAATATGACCTCTTTAATTTTTGCTTCGGTAAGTTTTCGATATTCTGTTTTGGTTAGATCTGGTTAGACTAATCAGAACTAATCAATTTTTTAAGATTCTCTGTAATGTAAGGCAAAGGTAAAAAATAACCTTTTTGAGATCAGCTATATGGTTCATTAGTACCATTTCTTTGTCTCGGAGTTAGTGCCTAAGCTAGTTGTGTTGACCGAATACGGTATAAAAACGTATTTTAAACTAAAAATATGCTTGTTACAGAATATACAGGGTAATTTCTAAGTTTTTTTTTAACTGTATATAAAACTTATTAAAATAAACAACTTTTTTAAATAACTTTTTTTTTTAAATACAAAAAATAAGGAACTTACATTCATTTAGTGTTTCGAATACGGATTTGTCTTCAGTAAGTTGTCACCGCCCAGGAAGTCATCTGGCTGTAGTGCTTGGACACGCTGAATGTGATTTTCCCGCAATGTTGTCCACACTTTTGTTTTTTTACTTAAACCGACCTGAGTCACCTGACTTGCAATCACTCAAGTACTTGGGTCCGGAATGAGCCCGCAAGGGAAACCGCGACGGCGTACAGTCTCGAAGCAGCGGTCGAGGATTAACGACACTCTCCAAAAATAATGTGCCATTATCGCGATTTAATAATGAATTAAAATTAAAATTAACCGTCGCCTCGTCCGGTTAAAGCAATACAGCTGATTAATAATGCATGATAAACAAGACAAATGTAAATAAGAAATAAACTTCGAAACGAATATTTTTATGCCCAGGTCCGCACTAGACACATTTTCAAATAAATTTGGGTGACGGATATCTTTAACTAATATTAAACTGCTAAAGCAATTAATTAGGTGCATATTGTTCCCTTTCAGATAAATTTTTTAATATTTTGTGCTCTATGTACTTAGCCGATTAAGTAACAATTGTAAAGCGTCAGAACTAATAAAGCAATTTATTAAGGATGACCAACATATGAAGTAACACTTAGTTCAACTGTTGCTTGCTGGATCCGTCTCGTTGTCTCAACTAAAAATATTGTTAATAAAATTGAGTTTCCTGTAAAGCCTAAACAAATTTGTAATTAAATATAGGTATATTAATAAAAATTAAAACCTGTTAGTTTAAATCGCAGTAGACTTTTTGAAAATACGATAAAAAGTTATTTTTCTATACCTTTAGTCAATCTTTTAAAGTGCGGTTAAAACTAAAAATAGTTTTAGATAATAATATCTCAAACCCAATTATTTTGACGTAGGAATTAGGTAAAAATATAATAACCCTTTATAGAAATTATATTTTAATACAAAATACCCTTTACTCTTATATTCAGTCTCTAAGCCTGAGTTGAAAACAAGCGTAGGATACTTTTTACAGGATCCTAAATTATTATTGGATTCCGGTGCCAAAATCTTGTCTAATTTATTGTCCTTTAAGCACAATCATGTTCGTTGTCGCGATAAAAGTCTGTCAAGACTCATCCTTTGATTATGAGCGGCCAAGTTCTACACTAAAAAGAAACATTTATTTTCATCTTTAAGATACTTTAAAATATCCCAAAATGCAAAAATGTATTTTAGCTATAGCGACGGCAGCTTCGAAAAAGCTTGGACATCTCTTTAAAACTAAAAATATTTTTTTCCTTCTAATCTGTATAATTCATTAACTGTCCCAAGATAAAGGAAAAAAAAAGACAGATCTGTCAAAGTTTTTTTTACTGAAATTTTTAGAAAAGATCTATATTTTATTTGGAGACTTAACTCTTTAATTTTTTTAACTATTTTTTGGCGGTATTTAATAATGTTATTAAAATAATTTTATCTGTCAACTTTAAATATATTAGCTACAGACTGTATTTGCCATAAATAAAGAGACTTAACCCGAAATAATAAAGTCCTTATAAAGTGCTATTGGTAAGCAGTCTAAAAGATGTACACAAATAAAAAATATTTTAAACCATTAAAAACAAACGAATAAATTAGCTATTTCAATTTAGTCCATTAAAAACACAAATTATAAAAAAAATCGGAAATATTTTAAAATATTGCTTATTCGTAAAATAAATAGGGACTTAAGTGCTTCCGCTTTAGAGAAGAGCATTAAAATTGTTTGAAAGTTCGTAATAAAGTTAAAATAAAGATTTATTTCCATAGCAATACATGATTATACTTTGTAATACATTTAACTTAAAACCTAAATGGAAATATTTTATAAGTGTTTTTGGCCTTTAAAGAGATTAAAATGCATACTCTCTTTAGGTAGAAGGACCCTTTGATTATTTAAGTTTTTGATATGTTTTTTTATAAAACACGTTTTCTCTTTATATAGTAGCATTGGTTTTGGTTAAAATGCATGCATGCATATGTAAAAATCTTGACTGTCAAGCAGTTTCAAGTTAAAATAACATATATTTGTCAAAAATAAATCATACTTTATTATTTATATAAAACATATAAGGTATTTTTTAATTAATTTAAAAGAAGCGTCTATAACACAAACTTAGTTTTGTGGTAAAGACGTTAGTTTAAAGGGATATGACAGTCCGATGTTTGCATATTGTCTGCGCCTTTTAAACTCACAAAGCTTCTGCTAATATAAATTATGACATCGAAGATTTTAATTACTTAATAATATATCTTTAGTAACAGTGTACGTAAGTTGTTATATTTTTAATTATTTTTTTTTTTGTTGCAGATACTAGAATTTTTTAAGTTTTTAGTAAGCAGAACGTTGAATAAATTTGTCACTTTCTAAATAACCCCTTATATATAAAATAATTAATATAAACTAAGTACATCTGAGATTTAAAAGTTTACCACTTTTATGTCAATTGGAAAAAAAGGTCAAAAATACTTATTCTTTAAATAATGTTTTTTTTTTTCGTGTCACTTTTTAAATATGTCATATTTATTTTCTTTGCTTATAATAAAAACTCCTACATATAAAATGTGGTAAACTGTGTTACCCTAAATTATGTAAATCTGGTAATTTTTGACTTAAACTCACCTTTAGGTGGTCTGAAGAAATCTGTTGTATCTCCCTTTCTCTTCAGGTAAAAGAATCAAAAGTTTCGTAGTCAATTACCTTCTTATTAACTTTTTCTTTACCTCTTTTTCAATAATTTCGTAAAACTGCAATTTTTTTAAACTGAAGCTCTGTAGAAACTAAACACTATTACCTATGTACATTAGAATTGATCAAATTTGGTATCCGTATGGTAATAAAAAAAGTTATATTTATATTTTAAAAATTTTAGAACTTGAAAGTAGAAATAAAAATGGGTTCCATAATTTTGTATTTGTTATTATTTACTGAATAATATTACTAATCCCATCTGGTTTTATCGTTGTTTCTTTATTTGAATTGTTTTTATCTGAGTTATATAAGAAGTAAAGATATTCATATATATGTTTTACGACAATTTAATGATATAAGCTTTCTTGCTAATATTTTAAAATGTTGATCAGATTTTTTTATAAACATTAAAATTTTGACCAACAGATTGAAAGCACAAAACTCTACAGTTAAGCATCTGTTTGCGTGGACATTTTACGCGTTTGTACAATTTGTTTTGCCTTTTGTATTATAAAAATTACCATATTTAAAAAAAAATTCAACAGATTATTTTAAATTTGACTTTGACAAAGTTTCTACTCTACTTAACACAAAAGATAAGATAAAACAACGTAATTTGCACAACTTATAACAAAACTTTTATTTTTTGGAAAAAACTTGTTGCTTAATAAACAGAAATTTACAAAAAAATAGTAATATATTTTTTTACCTACCAAAAATATTTTAGAAAGCACGGTAAATTTCTCGCCTTTTGTCTATTTTTTGAATCTGCCTCACTGTTGATGCGCATGATACCTTTTACAGATTCTCCTTGGTTAAAATTAATCTTAATCCTTACCGACTTCACCCTGAACACATTCTAGCCCTAAATTTATTCATTAAGCTTTTATAGCCTCTTTAAGCAACCTTTCTTTAAAAAAAACCTTTTTTAAGTAGCCCCTTTTATTTTCATTTTAAAGAACATCTAAATGCATATATTTTCCACAATATTATCTTAATAAAATCTTACTGACGTTAACGATTTTAAATTTTCGTTTATAATGAGAAAAAGCGAATGCTTTTAAAAAAGGTAACAAATCCCTATTATAATAAAGTGAATTATGAGATCATATAAAAAACTATGTAAGAGAAGCGAAATTGCTGTACTGCTGTACACACATTGGCAATATCATGTTAAGGCAACTTAAAACCGAAATTATATTTATATATAACTGTACGATAAGTAGAATTTTACGCTCTTTTTTAGTGCGGTAACTACCACTTTACCTCACTGGTGTGGTAACTATTGTTTTACCGCACTAGTATGGCAAAGTGACAGTTCCTGCAAAATTTAATTTTGTTGTTTAGTATTTGTTTTTTATGATTTAAGAAAATCTTAATAAAAATACTAAATTGCGAAGTACAATACTTTTTTATTGAGACAAAATCAATTAAAAAAAATTAAACAAATAAATTTAAATTTTTATAAACAAAATACAGGATGTTTCACTTGGTTCATTTGTTTTTTAGGGCGGCTCTGGTTAAAAAACAAAATGCGTTTGGTTTATTAACAATTAAAAAAATAAATAGACATACAAAACAATTTAAAACTAATAATCTAAAATGGAATATTTATTCTTATTCTTTAAAAATGTAAAACAGCCTAGGAATAAATAAAGGTTTGCACTGTTAAAAGCATCCTAGGAAAATT
The DNA here is from genome assembly GCA_019359885.1 of Listronotus oregonensis. Taxonomy (NCBI): domain Eukaryota; kingdom Metazoa; phylum Arthropoda; class Insecta; order Coleoptera; family Curculionidae; genus Listronotus; species Listronotus oregonensis. Next base: position 40,828 of record JAHBCN010002620.1, read on the forward strand.
GCGCCAATAAGTAAACTCATATATGACGTTTCCTATGATCCAATTTTTCATTATGTACCATCCTTTGAGATACAAATCCATTTAAATTAATGATACGACATCAGTTAATAATTGGTATATTTATAAAAAAATACAAAATAATTTTAAAAATTTTAATATTTAAGGATGTTTTTTAAATAAAAGGTTAATTGAACGCCATGATATCTTTAGACCCTTACCCATAAAAAAGCAATTAGGTATGCCACTGGATTCTACGTAAAAGTCTACATATACATGTTTATTTCTATTTTTTTCTATTTTCACCAACCACTAATATACAGATAGGTACTAAAATTGTCTAAATTTAAAAGACCCTGTTTGAAACGTTAACCGCGATTTGTTGTTTCGAAAATCAAACTCGAGATTGAAGTTTTCTGATACTGATTGATCCAACAAAATGCCCCACCCTGTATATTTATAATGTTTTTTTGTCCTTTTTTTGTTAATATCGTTCATATAAATTTTTAATATTTTTTCATTGTTTTAATATAACAGTGACTTGATGATTTTAGATGTATGTTTTTTTTTCTTGCAAAATAGCTTATCCCACAAAAGATGCCCCAACATTCTAAAAAAACTAAAATAATTGTTTACAAATACACGTCACATTTTTATAGCTATTTTACCACCTAAAACGTCATTTTATTGTGTATGAATATACAGCAAAAAAGTCTATTGACACGCACTTAAAAATTTAAAAATATATACTTTTATACAAATTATAAGATCCTTAACCGATTAAAAAAAGTAATTTAGAAACAAAAGTAATTTGGCTCAAAGAGTTTTTACGTATTTTTAATATATCTATAAAATTTTAAAAATTTAATACATAAATATTTAAAATAATTATTTGTAAAGACTTATAATAAATTTTAATATAAAAATTGTATAACTTGTATTTTATAAAAACAAGTAAGAAAATAAGTTATTATGTCTCTGTGCAAAACAATATTTCTTTAGTAGTAACTATAAAAAATAGGTATATATTTTATACTATACAACTTCTTATATTCAAGAAAAATTTTAGCATATTATAAAGTAAAATTAACACATTATATTTAATAAATTAAAATTTGTAATGTTTATAATTGACGAATTTATGACTCGCAGTTTATTGTGCCATAGATGTATATGACATACCAATATTTAACTAATCATATAAACAAAATATTTTTATATTTCTCTTACTTAAAGGCTAAAACATTTTTCATACATTTTTAATAAAAGTTTAAGAACAGATTTTCGGTTAAATTTTGTTACGTCCTGTAAGTTTCAAAATATTTGTTTTTAACGCCTTGGCTAAATATATGCATAAAATTTAAACTGTTAAATTTTTTATTTCATTAAAGAAGTTAGGGAGAAAAATCCGGACTGGTTTAAAACTAGAGTAAAAAATATTCATATTGTCAGTTGCTAGCAAATTAAATATTTAAATGCTTGTCAAAAAAACGGATAGCAACCTACCTAACTAATATCATACTTGTTAGGTACGCTCAAAAATGTGTTAATTGCAATAAAAAAAAATTATATTTTAAAATACCGACAAAATACTTTGGGATTATTATATAGAGGTATATTAGGCTTAATTATTGTTTTCACCAAATACACCTAAGTAAAATAAAGGTTAAGTTCCCATCTTAAAATCTCGGCCCTTTAAAGTAGTGAGATATAAAATTAAATCAAAGTTTTATCCACAATTTTATTTTACTCTTTTTTGAGTCAGTCAGTAGTTAATTTCCAAAATCAGATATCTCAGAGATTACTTTATATAACTTTCATAATTTTTTCATACATACCAAATTGCATACCTTTAAGGAAAACGAGAATATAGTTATAATAGGAAGAAAAATAGGCTAAAAAATTTCGTGTAAAATACACACATTCTTGTGGTATGTTGGAAATTTTTCTAGCACACTACATCCTTATAACACCTTCCAAATATTACTGTCTATTTACAATTAAATGTGCTATTTAAATAAAATTTTTGCCAACCTCTTTCCATTTTTATTGTTTCTTTTTAAAACAGTAGCGGTCTTGCCGCCATCCTTTTTGCGAAAGATAAGTCGGGTTCTCCATAAATTAGGCTTTAAATTTCTAATTTTATAGTCAAGTGTTTAATCGAAAAGACAAACACTAACTTCAGCCTGCCTAAGACGGCCAGTGAGGGAGTGAATATAACATTACTAGTCACTGGCGTCAGCGTAAAAAATAAACAAGGTAAAAAAAATATTTTACAAATGTTTTGTACTTTGTTGTAAAATGTCTAATTGAAAGGACAAACACCAAGTTTAGCCCACCCTTAACGCCCAGTGAGTAAGTGAATGTAATATTACTGGCGTGGGCGTAAAAAATATAAATTTAAAAAAACTGTAAAAATTTTACAAATTTTTTGTAATTTTTTGTCAAGTGTTTAATCAAAAAGATAAAAACTAAGTTGAGCTTTCCCAAGACGACCAGTGGGAAAGTTAATGTAATATTTCTAGTTAATGGGTAGACAAACACTTACTACACCCCGCTTAAGATGGTCAACGAGGGACTGAATAGAATATTGCTATTCGATGGCGTCGGCGATAAAAAAAATTGTAAAAAAGTTTTCTTTTACACATTTTCTGTAATTTTTTGTAAAGTGTTTAATCGAAAAGACAAACACTAACTTCAGCCCACCCTAAACGTCCAGTGAGTAAGTAAATGTCATATTGCTGACGTGGGCGTAAAAAAAGGACAAATTAAAAAAACTGTAAAAATTTTACACATTTTTTGTAATTTTTGTCAAGGGTTCAATCGACACGACAAACACGTAGTTCAGCCCGCTTAAGACGACCAGTGGTAAAGTAAATGTAATATTACTAGTTAATGGCGTCAGCGTAAAAAAATACAACTTTAAAAAAAATGTAGAAAAATTTTCTCACTTCTTCTCAATTGTTTAATCGACGCGACAAACACTTACTACAGCTTGCTTAAGATGGCCAGCGGGGCCGGGGAGTAAATATAATATTAGTAGTCAATGGCGTCTGCTTAAAAAATAAACAAGGTAAAAAAATTGTTAAAAGTTTTCTATTACAAATAATGTGTAATTGTTTGTAAAGTGTTTAATCAAAAAGATAAACACCAAATAAATATAATATTACTGGTGTGTGTGTGTGTGTGGAATTAAAAAAAAACTGTTAAAACTTTACAATTTTTGTAATTTTTTGTCAAGTGTTAAAGTGAAAAGACAAACACCAAATTTAGCCCCTCTAAGATGACCAGTGGGAAAGTTAATGCAACATTACTAGTCAATGGCGTCGGCGTAAAGAGATAAAAGTTAAAAAAAATGAGAAATTTTTACAAATTTCTGTAAGTTTTTTCCAATTGTATAATCGACGCGACAAACACTTACTACCACCTGCTTAAGATGGCCAGTGAGGAAAAAAATTATCAAAAGAATAATAAAAAAAAGTTTTTACAAATGTGTGTGAACCGGAAATATGTTAGTTTTATATTTTAATTTTTTTTACAGAGTCCAATTTTTGGAAGTATGACACGTATTTGCAATGTTATTACAAGCTAAATAAACTATTTTTCAACTTTTTACAGATTAAAATATACTTTTTTATTCTAACAATCTGTGTATTTTTACATAGAAATAATTTCGATTTTTTACGGATGGGGCAAAAAACTTTTATATTAACTGTAAGTGCCTAATCGAGAGGAGAAATACGAATTTTAATTTCTCTTTTAGCGGTTTGACTTGCCAGCCAAAAAAAGAATTATAACTGAAAAAGATTTAATTTAGGTTTACGCGGCTTTTTATAGAGTAAAGTACTTTAAAGAAATTTCGTAAATCATATAAACGGCAGGGTCTATAAAATTACAACACAAATAGAGATATTTTTTATTTACTTATATTTCTGGTATTTTTGTTAACGAAAAATTAAAATTGTATATGTTTATACCATTAATATTTATGACAAATAAATATTAAAAAAGCTCTTAAAATTTCTTAAATTTTTAAACCAAAATTGCCAAAAAATTTAGTTTCCCATATACGTTTGATAGGGAAAATGTCTGGAGATCGAGGAGGCCACTAAAAGCAAATTTACACCGGACGCTTCTAAAAAGTCTAAACTTACATGTGCAACATAAAGTGTGCATTGTCCTGTGACAAAGTTGTTTTTGCAATGTTTCCAAAAAGGGAAGCAGATGTGATTGCAAAACTTCGGGTATATAGCGCTGGGCAGTCATGCTACCTGGAATGAACACTAATCGTGACCTCTGCCGTAAGCAATGTCACCCCATACCATAACACCCACAGTGCGATAAATATGCCGTTGGATGGAAAATTGGACAATTCGTCCTTCACCACGTCTCTTTCTTTCTCTCGTACGGCCATCATGTGTGCCCAAACAGAATCAGGACATATTGCTGAATACGATTAAATTCCATTCCATTTTCCATTTAAGTCTCTCCCTACTCCATACCAATCGTTGCCGATGATGCTGTGGGATCAGAGTTAGTACAAAGGGGGACGGTATAAAAACAGTCCAAAAGACCTTATTCGACGATAAACTGTCCTCATTGTTATTGCTTTAGCATTAAATCACTGGTTCGCAATGGCTTTTGTTGTTTAAAGTCGATCCCTAAATGCTAGTTGCCTCAAATAACGATCATGTCGCTCTGTAGTCTGTCCTTAGCGTCCAGTACCTCTAAATCGCCGATTTCAGCCTTCTTGAAACCACGCTCAACAACATCTCATTACTGTAGCTTGTAGCAAGTTCTCTAAAAGAAAATCCGGCTTAATGAAAACTGATTATCCGACCTCTTTCAAACTCGAAAAGTTAAGTCTGCGAACTCCAGCCATGATAATGCAATAAAACAACAATGTAACAAATGAAACCAAACACATTAAACACAGAAAAATCACTGAATATTAAGTAAACATGTTCACATTGTTCAGATCCTGATATAACAAAAAAGCCTTTACAAAAAAGTACGTCTCAACATGCCTTTAAAATTTTATCAGCGTATACTTCCATGATAGCAAATATGTTTCCAAGTTTTTATTAAGGTTCAATAAAAAATTCTGGGTGTTGCATTTTCTATGTCACTTACGGCCGAGTGATGATCGCGTTGTTAAATTTAGCAATGGACTTAGCAGTTTAGAATGTTTAACAAAACGTCATTGTCAGTGTTATTTAATGATTTTAGTAGGCAACCTGTCAAAATCTGACATTTTGTTAAACATTCTAAACCGTTGCCAACTTAGCAAATTGTTAAAATAAAGTTAACAACGGTTTAGAATGTTTAACAAAATATCAGATTTTAACAGGATGCCTACTAAAATCATTGAATAACAATGACAATGACGTTTTGTTAAACATTCTAAACTGCTAAGTCCATTGCTAAATTTAACAACGCGACCATCACTCGGCCGTTAGTGTATTCTTTATACTGGTATCCTAAAAATTTATAGTTTTGGAGTTGTTGTTTGTATAAAATTTTTGCCTTATTTTTGGCTAAGGAATTTTAGATTAGGCGTTGTCACATGCTTTTTTGAAACAATCTGTATAAAGAGTGCTATTTTTCTTATTTTTCTGGTTTCCAATCCCATTTATAAGTAACAAATTTTAAGTCCACGAAGTTTCGCCAACATTTCAGGTGGCTGAAGCTAATTATGCTCCTTTTGTCGACGGTAACACTTAACAACTAATAACATAAACTTATTTTTTTACTTTAAATATTGGTAACCACATGTTTAAGGTTAATATTTATTAAAATTTAAGAAGTTGAGCTAATTTGGGAGGGCAGATCATTAACTTGTGTGGGCTAGTGCTTTGAATAAAAATTGCAGGCACTTTCGTATCTAGGTTTTTTTCATTTCGGTCCTAGGATTATAATGAAACCATTACAGTACTCAGGCCGAAAAAATACTTTGTTTTACCACTGAAAATGCCGCGTAAAATAATTTCATTATGACACACCAGATGATAAAATATTTTTTTCGTAGGGAAATAAATAATTTAAACAAGAGATTCAGCATCTTAAATCAGCGTCATTTCAACAAAAAACAACCTAAACAGTAGAAACAACCTAAAATACTTCAAGCCAGAAAAATAGAGCTTTTGCATGCAGTTTTTTCTTTATTATTTATTTCGTGTGCTTTGATAAATTACACTCCATGAGCGGATGATGGATGAAAGAAATTTTACAGAGACGAACAGTAAAAGCGGTAACGTCACGCCATTTTTAGCTCGGAAACATTTTCATTAACCCTGGCAAATATTCAATTTGTAGAGGTTACCCTGTTTATTTTCCTAAAATAACTAAACACGATTAAATCAAATACGCCTACATGTCTTGCTAATAAAGTTAGTTTGTTTTAAGATATGTAATTAAATGGAAGCACTAAAACTAGATCAAATAAAAACGAATCTATATTTTAGGGGCTTATAAAATTCTTAGGAACGTTCAATACTAAAAACAATTAACTAAGTTTTTTAAGGGATTATAAATACTACATTTTTATTAATAATTTAGCAGTACCAGTATGTTCGACAAATTAGGATTTAATAAATTATTTAAAAATTTAAACCCATTGGTTTGGTTAAAGGGAAAATTAGCCCTTCTGGTCCTCGGGGGAAAAAGTAAGCGTGCAAGCTTATTTTAGGCTTTATGCGTAGACATAAAATTGGTCCTTCGGGCCGGATATTAAGGAGAAATATTCATTATGTCTACGCATAAAGCCTAAAGTAGGTTTGCACGCTTATTTATTAAATTTTAAAAAATCTTTAGAATTTGATCCCACTTGTGCATTTTAAAATTTCCGATTTATATATATATATATATATATATATATATATATATATATATATATATATATATATATATATATATATATATATATATATATATATATATATATATATATATATATATATATATATATATATTATATATTATATATATATATATATATATATAATATATATATATATATATATATATATATATATATATATATATATATATATATATATATATATATATATATATATATATATATATATATATATATATAAGTGTTTTTCTCGAACCATTCATAATATATTCTTTTATATTTTCTTGGGCTTAGTGGTTCTTGTTTATTTTTTTAAATTACGAAATAAAAAGGGTTTTCATTTCCTTTTTAATTTATTCACAAACGTTTCGGCTTGTTTGGCCTTTCTCAATGTCTACAACAAATATATTTTATTCTTAAAAAGTTCAATTTTAAACACAATTTTTAAAATATGATGTGGAGGATTTTTTTACAATTTAAAATTTATCATCATTATATGCTATCTAAACAAACTAGATTTCTTCTGACTTACCCATAGGAGGATAATCCATTTAAAATAAAAGCATATATGTGTACACAACAAATTAAAATCTACATGTCAAACACTAAAAACTATTCAGAAAGACAACAACACACAATCTGTACATTCATAGTTATACGGTTAAAATATTACTATTAAGAATTGGCTCAGGAATTGAGATGCTGGTATGTTTTTTTCCCGGTGTTTGTGGTTTTTATTTATGTTGATTATAAAAAATATAATTATATTTTTTCCCAAACCTGATTTTATTTTAAGTATAATTGTCAACAATTCTCGTTATTTAATTTATTACGTTATAATAAATTTTACTTAAATTTTTTATGTCGGTCCTGTCATTTATTGCATTTGTGTTTTTTTAATGTAAGCATTTCCATAAATTCTCTTTTTGATTATTAAATTCAGTTTTTAAAATTTTGGTGTCTTGAAAGTTAAACTTATGTAATGTTTGGCTTTCGTGTTTTGTTAATGCCGTTTTATTTTTCTTGTCATATTTGTGGCCATTTAGTCGGTTTTGGAGGTATTGAGTTCTTTGACCTATGTATACGCTTGGACAGTCGTTACAAGGTATTTGATAAATTGTAGGGTCTTTTATTTTTGGTGTTTTACTTTTTAGAGAACTAAAATGCCTTTGCAAAGGTTATGACCTTTATGAATACAGAAATATTTTGTTGTTTAAAATATGTTTGTAGATCTTCCGATAACCCTTGTATATATGGTATAGATAAAAGTTGGTTGTATCTTTATTTGGTTGGTTTTGAGTATTATTATTTAGTTTTTGTATTCGAGAATTGAATAATGAATTAATTAACTTTTTGGATAACTATTTTTAATGAGTATATCCTTTGCTTTTTAACAGCTGTATTTCTGTATGTCGGGTCGCTAAGTTTTAGTGCTCTGTCAGCCAGACCATAACTACAGATTTTTTGGGACATTGATGTTGAGAGTAGTAATTCAGATAACGTCCGGACCAAGTTTTTTGTATACCATTCTGTCTGTATGCAGTTGTTTTGATGGTGTAGTGTCATATCTAAAAAGTTTATTTTGGAATTTTCTTCGTCTCGATGGTAAACTTTAATTTTTCATGAAATGAATTGAACGAATCAAGAACATAACCACATTTATCATTGGGAACTGCAGTAATACAGTCGTCAACATATCGTAAGAAGAATGGTAGTGGATATCCAGATTAGAAATAACTATTCTCTAGTTCTTCTAAGACCATTTGTGCTACACACCTAGAAATTGAGGATCCCATTGCAACCCTTCAATTTGTTTGTAAACTTTATCTTTGTCATAAAAATAATAGAGTTTAAAGTTACATTTTTGCATATTAGAATTCTTGAATTGAATGTCATAAATTTTTTTATTTGTTCCATTTTGTTTTATATATCAAGGGCTAGTTTATTGGACATTTGTATATAAAGAAACGACGTCCAAAGATACGAGAAGTAGTTATCTGGTAAATTAATATTTTTATTTTTTCTTTAAAATCCAAGAGTCTTTAATATATGTATTGCTTTATTGACAATGTTGACAAGAATATTCTTTAAATATTTTGAGAGTTTATCTAAAGGTGACTGAATACAGATACAAGCGCATTGTAACCATTTTGTGAGTTGGGGTCCGTATTCTTGGGGTTTGTGGAATCTTAGGCTTTTGGCTGTATTAGGCGATGGGAAGACAAAAACTACATATCGCCTAATACAGCCAAAAGCCTTAAGATTCACAACGCACAACCACCAAGAATTTACGGACTTCCCAAACTACACAAAATGGTATACCAATGCGCCCCATTGTATCGTGTATTCAGTCACCTTTAGATAAACTCTCAAAATATTTAAAGAATATTCTTGTCAACATTGTCAATAAAAGCAATACATATATTAAAGACTCTTGGGATTTTAAAGAAAAATAAAAATATTAATTTACCAGATAACTACGTTCTCGTATCTTTGGACGTCGTTTCTTTATATACAAATGTCCCCATAAAACTAGCCCTTGATATTATAAAAACAAAATGGGAACAAATAAAAAAATTTACTGACATTCCAATTCAAGAATTCTTATATGCAATAGAATTAACTTTAAACTCTACTTATTTTTTATACAAAGATAAAGTTTACAAACAAATTGAAGGGTGTGTAATGGGATCCTAAATTTCTAGCGTGGTAGCACAAATGGTCTTAGAAGAACTAGAGAATACAGTTATTTCTAATCTGGATATCCCACTACCATTCTTCTTACGATATGTTGACGACTGTATTACTGCAGTTCCCAATGATAAATGTGGTTATGTTCTTGATTCGTTCAATTCATTTCATGAAAAATTAAAGTTTACCATCGAGACCGAAGAAAATTCCAAAATAAACTTTTAGATATGACACTACACCATCAAAACAACTGCATACAGACAGAATGGTATACAAAAAAAACTTGGTCCGGACGTTATCTGAATTACTACTCTCAACATCCAATGTCCCAAAAAAAATCTGTAGTTATTGGTCTGGCTGACAGAGCACTAAAACTTAGCGACCCGACATACAGAAATACAGCTGTTAAAAAAGCAAAGGATATACTCATTAAAAATAGTTATCCAAAATAGTTAATTCATTATTCAATTCTCGAATACAAAAACTAAATAATAATACTCAAAACCAACCAAATAAAGATACAACCAACTTTTTATCTATACCATATATACAAGGGTTATCGGAAGATCTACAAACATATTTTAAACAACAAAATATTTCTGTATGTCATAAAGGTCATAACCTTTTGCAAAGGCATTTTAGTTCTCTAAAAAGTAAAACACCAAAAAATAAAAAGACCCATACAATTTTTCAAATACCTTGTAACGACTGTCCAAGAGTATACATAGGTCAAACAACTCAATACCTCCAAAACCGACTAAATGGCCACAAATATGACAAGAAAAATAAAACGGCATTAACAAAACACGAAAGCCAAACATTACATAAGTTTAACTTTCAAGACACCAAAATTTTAAAAACTGAATTTAATAATCAAAAAAGAGAATTTATGGAAATGCTTTACATTAAAAAAAACACAAATGCAATAAATGACAGGACCGACATAAAAAATTTAAGTAAAATTTATTATAACGTAATAAATTAAATAACGAGAATTGTTGACAATTATACTTAAAATAAAATCAGGTTTGGGAAAAAATATAATTATATTTTTTATAATCAACATAAATAAAAACCACAAACACCGGGAAAAAAAACATACCAGCATCTAAATTGCTGAGCCAATTCTTAATAGTAATATTTTAACCGTATAACTATGAATGTACAGATTGTGTGTTGTTGTCTTTCTGAATAGTTTTTAGTGTTTGACATGTAGATTTTAATTTGTGTGTACACATATATGCTTTTATTTTAAATGGATTATCCTCCTATGGGTAAGTCAGAAGAAATCTAGTTTGTTTAGATAGCATATAATGATGATAAATTTTAAATTGTAAAAAAATCCTCCACATCATATTTTAAAAATTGTGTTTAAAATTGAACTTTTTAAGAATAAAATATATTTGTTGTAGATATTGAGAAAGGCCAAACAAGCCGAAACGTTTGTGAATATATATATAATATATATTATATATATATATATATATATATATATATATATATATATATATATATATATATATATATTATATATATATATATATATATATATATATATATATATATATATTTTTAAATTTATTTAAAGACTTCGCACAACCTAGAATGTCATCAACATAGGTGCCATTTAAAATTGCATTTGAAGAACAAAGAATAATTTTATTTATTTTTTAAAGCGATTTCATTAAAAGTACGAGAAGCTAAAAAATTGCATTATTTGTTCCATACGTTACTGTTTGCAACTCAATGCATTTTAAAGAATGGTTGGGATTTTCCCGCCACAAGATATTTTGTAAAAATGTTTGATTTGGATTTCTTAATATTTGGCGGTACATTTTTTCAATGTCTGCAATAAGATCAAATTTGGATAATCTGAATTGACATAAAATATCATAGAGTTCGGTTTGTACTGGATATCCTTTAAGCATTATATTATTTAAAGAAAGACCATTTAAACTTTTAGCCCTAGCGTCAAACACAACACGAAGCTTTGTTGACTAACTTGCCCCTCGAACAACACAGTGATGGGGTTAAAAGTCATTTTCACCCTTACCTATATATGTATTATGTTTCTGTTTTATTTTTTAATTTTATACGTGCAAAATGAATAAATCTTATAAGTTCATTAACGCTTTTTTAAATTATCGAAGATGCTCTTATTTTGCATCCAGTCGCAATTATATATTAGTAATTATATTTAAAGTAACAATTAAATATTAATTATAAAAAAAGGAAGATATTTGTTATTGTAAACAAAATAATTTAAATAAAGTGTAAAAACAATTTGATTATATTCTAAACTTTAGGTCAAAAAATAATCTGTGTGGTAATCTTTAAATTAAATTTATAATTATTAAACAATATTTGAAGAATTTAAAATAATTTTTGTTACGGTAATCATTAGATAATATTCAAAAGAAGACTTCAAAAAAGGTGATGTTACGATTTCAAAACCAGTCCGGTCACGGTTACAATTAGGTTATAATTGAAACAAGATTTTAAAGCAGTTAGCAGAAATATAGTATAAACGAACAACTGTACCAAGCTAAGAGAGGGTCAGTAATCGGCTATCAAATATGTGGTGGAGATTCTCTCATAACAAGTTAAGGGAAAGTTGATGGTCTGCTCTAAAATTACTACTGAGGTGTCGTAATTATTATAATGTTGCTTTGTCCAAGTGCCCAAGTCCCATACCATAAAAACCCAAGAGAGTCATGCTTTTGGGGACGCCCAGTAGAGTGTATCTATTTCTTTTACTATGTTTCTTTATTTTTTATCTAATGTCTTTTTGTGTACCGGGTGTCCAAATAAGAAAGGACGCCGGCTCTATCTCAGAAAATGTTTATCTCACAGCGTTGGGAAAAAATATTTTTAGTAAAAGTGGTCAAGAGAAATAGCTGGAAACTATTTTCAAGTTTCTGAAATGGCCGCTAGGGGGCGTAACTGCAATCTTAAACCTAAAATAGTGATGTTTCTGTGAATTTTGCTACATTAACCTAACAAAAAAATACCTGATTTATAAAGTCAAGGATAATTTAAACCTTTTTTGTTTGACAATTTTTGCTGCATCTCCAAAAATAAAGTGGTGGGGGGTATTTAAAAGTTTTCGTAAAAAACACTGTGTATCTTCGAAAAGGCTAAGCCGATTTTAACAAACTTGGGCTAGTTAAAAAGATCTATTCTTGGGCTATAAATATTACATTACTTAAAGTTTTGTTAGTTTCACATGCGCCGCTAGAGGGCTTTTTTTCGAAATTCCGACAGAAATGGTATATTTTCTCCAAAAAATTAAATGCATTGGTTTTTTTTTCATAAAAAAGAAGCCTAATGATGCTTAAATAAGCTCACGAAAACCGTATCTCGATATCTTGTTCCTAACCTAAAATTTAGGCCAAAGAAAAATTTATACGTCAATATCTCAAAAACTGTAAAAGCTACAAGAAATTTTATATAACATAAATTATGTATTTTCACGGAACCTTTAATTTATGTTTAATAATCTTTTCGTTTTAATGCAATACTTTACGGGTTATAATCAAAAAATTGAATTCCAGGGGTATACCTTAAAAAAAGTATTGCATTTAGGCAAAAATATTTTAAAACCTAAATTAAAGGTTTCGTTAAAATACAAAATTTATGTCATATAAAATTTCTTGTCGCTTTTATAGTTTTTGAGATATTGACGTATAAATTTTTTTTGGTCTAAATTTTAGTACGGAACAAGATATCAAGATACGGTTTTTGCGAGCTTGTTTAAGCAATATTTAGCTACTTTTCCATGAAAAAAAAATCATACCAATGCATTTAATTTTTTTGAGAAAATTAACCATTTCTATCGGAATTCGAAAAAAGCCATCTAGCGGCGCATGTGAAACTAACAAAACTTCAAATAATGTATCATTTATAGCCCAAAAAAGCTCTTGTTAACTAGCCCAAGTTTGTTAAAATCGGCCTAGCCGTTTCGAAGATACGGGGTGTTTTTTACGGAAACTTTAAAATACCCCCCACCACTTTATTTTTAGAAATACAGCAAAAATTGTCAAACAAAAAAGGTTTAAATTATACTCGACTTTTAAAATCAGGTATTTTTTTGTTAGGTTAATATAGCAAAATTCACAGAAACATCACTTTTTAGGTTCAAGATTGCAGTTACGCCCCCTAGCGGCCATTTCAGAAACTTGAAAATAATTTCCAGCTATTTCTCTTGACTTCTACAAAAAATTTTTTTCCCAACGCTGTGCGATAAACATTTTCCGAGATACAGCCGGCGTCCTTTCTTATTTGGACACCCGGTACATTGCCACAATATCAATAATGGGATAACTCGATATACACAATATTTTTAATCATTCTATTAGCACCAAAGAGACAATCTATCTTTGGCTAAACATACGTTCAGATTAATTTCCCGATCTATTATTACAACTTATCGGAATATGCTGATAATTCTTCCCTATTGACTATTCGACAGTGATAATAAGTTGCCTGCTTTGTTCCATGGAATCATAGTCAAGTGTATTGTGTTCTGATTATTCTGATGTAACTCGTATCCTTTCACTTGCTTTGCGTAGAGATTGGGGTGGGACAGTGGCGGCACTAGGATTTTCAAAATTGTTTATCTAAAAAGTTACACGTGTTAGAGTACACAGTTATCTACTAGATGCTATTGGTCTCAAGAGGAACCCTTTGGAAAAAAAATTACATTTTGGAATTTGCGAAAAAAGTTGTTTTTTTGCAGCGCTTTCGGAGAAAAATCTAAGTTTCCAAATCAAATTTATTTTTTTTCTAAATTTTAAGTTAATGAAAAAAATGCTCACAATCTGATTAACAATTTTGGAGAAAGGCGTGGACCAACATACATACAAAAAAAATTAATACACACATACATACTCCTATAATAGATATTTATGTTATAAGGATCATAACAACGATCAATGTAATGAATGTAACACTGCGTGTGTCATAATGATTGTTTATGATCCGAATGTCATACAAAATTTTATATTTCGACGATTTAAAAAAAACCTGGCTTAACTTTAGTAATGTGCGTAGCAACCTAAGGTAATAACGGAATTGTTAACTTGTATTCTCATGTCATTGTCAAATTAAATTTTTTAAAAGTTTATTTAGCATTTTAAAATGAATTATTTATTCCCAGTAATTGAAAATTTAGCTAATTGTGTAGTTGTTGGATTATTGCCTAAAGAGTCTAAAAGCATATACGGAAAAACCTATGCCAATTATAAAAGTAGATGTGACAAGAAAAAAGTTGAGAAAATTGCGCACAAAAAGGTTCTTTTAGCTTATTTCAAAGAACAATCGGTGACGAAAAAGTCTTCAAGTTTATGGAGTTATTACTCGATGTTACGAAGCACGTTGCCAATTGAAAAAAGTGTTGACATATATAAGTTTAGTCACCTGATAGCGTTTTTAAAGTGAAACTCCGATTCTTACTAACCTAAGAAGTCCAGAATTTTGACTAAAAAAATATTTAATAATTAATATTTAGTTTTTACAAGAGGCGGAGAATGAAAAATATTTGCTATTGAAAGTTTCAATGATAATAGGTATAAGTGAAGTATGCCGAAAAGAGGAGCTGAAAACTTAAGAATAAAAGATGAGCACGATTAAGGGAATGTTTTTAGGATTGTAATACCTAGTACATAAACTAATGTTTTCCGGGAATTTTTTTGTAACGACTGGTGATATCGAAGGAGTAAATATGGTGCAAATGGTTTAATCAATGA
This sequence comes from Listronotus oregonensis, assembly GCA_019359885.1. Classification (NCBI taxonomy): domain Eukaryota; kingdom Metazoa; phylum Arthropoda; class Insecta; order Coleoptera; family Curculionidae; genus Listronotus; species Listronotus oregonensis. The sequence goes on from JAHBCN010002620.1 coordinate 56,122, forward strand.
GACTCAGCGATGCCAAAATTCTTGTTTTTTTGTCCTTTAGAAACAGCTAATCTACAAAGCATCCAGTGGGTATTCATACCTTTGGAAACATGTGCAAGACAATTGCTTCCTTTTAAAGTAACCTTATTCTGCCGAATACACTGGTTACTGTTTCTGAAGGTCTTCGGCTTCATTGCTGGCCGATTCCGGAGTTGATCTTCACAATGGTGGCTGAAAAAGTGACACAGCTGTAGAAGGATATATAAAAAACTCACGCGGAAATAAAAAAAGACTTCGGGTCTCCATTCTTAGAGAAAAATCAACATTGGGTGTTTCACCGAATAATTTCTCTACACAACAAATCGAAAATTTACAAATTAACAACCAAAATAATGGGATAAGCCTCCCCCCTCTTGGTATAATTATTAAGGCGGAGGCGAGGATTGGGGCATACAGGCTGAAATGTAACGGCAACCAGTGCTCTGGACCTGCCCTAGGACACACCAGAATAACGAGCAGTATCACAAACCCAATATTTGAGATGAGCAGTGATACAATGCCAAAACGGATAAATACACACAGACCATACAAAAACCAGCTTACCTGGGGCGGTAGTGAGCGATCTCCTGGTCAGTCTCGGAATTTGGTTTGGTATACCGATGGATCCAAGACTGACAATGGAGCCGGCGCAGGAATACATGGTATGACCCCCAGGTTTAATGCTTATGCTTCCCTGGGAAAATATGCCACTATTTTCCAGGCGGAAATATATGCCATTGAACTTTGTCTGCGAGAGAACTTGAGGAGGAGATATAAGGGCAGGAACATTACTGTCTTCTCTGATAGTCAAGCGGCCATAAAAGCTTTGGCATCCCAACAAGTCAACTCAAGGTTGGTTTGGAACTGTCTGCAATGCCTCCTAAACCTGGCTAACCACAACAAAGTTACACTTTCCTGGGTGCCAGGACACAGGGGAATACAGGGCAATGAAAATGCAGACTCTCTGGCCAGGCGAGGCTTCGCAGCAATGTTTGTGGGTCCTGATCCTGTTTTTGGAATACCAAAAGCCTCGGTTCGTAGCTACATGACTCGGTGGATTCAAACACAACATCAGTCATACTGGAACCACATTCCAAGGCAATATCACAGTAAATCAATGTTGGACTCACCATCGAAAGCATTGACAAGTGAATTACTAAAACTAAATAGGAATTAGATTAGAATAGTGACAGGATTAATAACCGGACACTGCACCCTAAGAAAACATATGCACACTATGGGCATCTATAGAGAAGAACCCATTTGCAGGCTATGTGACGAAGAGGAAGAGACAGCCTCTCACATCATATATGAGTGCCCTGCACTTACATACTGGAGAACAAATCAAAGCCTCATGGTGGACACTAACCACCAGGAGGCTGGAGACCAGAAAATAACAGTAAAAGGGCGACTACACCTGTCTAAGGTGTCAAACCTTTTTAACTGAAACAAATACACAAGAGATATAACAAGCCCTGTAGGCTGCAGTGTCGAGGCGGACAAAACCTCAACTTGTGTATTTATGTCATCAATCAATCAATCAATCAATCAATGGGATAATTTCGACGCCTATGTCAAACAATAATTTAACAAATTGCAATAATAAAATATTTAATTTTAATAGTTAAATTGTGTTGTTCTCAATAAATTTTCCATATTTTTGTCTAGTATTCTTTTTTTTTCATTATAGTACTCAGTACTCTTATGAAATCATTATAGTACCCATTCTAATAAAGGATGGCGTTTTGACACTAAAAATAAAATCCGTAAGAATGTCATTAGGACACGTCGGAATATAGTTTTTTATATTTGTTTGAAAGCCTTAATAGATAATCATATTATGCATCATTATGCAGTTCTAGTAATATTACATACATGGGTGACGAATTGATAACTTCCTTTTTTTAAGACGGTTAAAAATTTAACTGTTGCTTAAAATTTTATATTTGGAAAAATAATACCTAAAAATAAATATGTTCATTGTTTAATAAATAACTCCATACAACCGTTAAATTGTTTTGACATAACTACTTTTGGTGCTGTTACTATGGAAAATTTATTTAATCCATCATCCGCGTGGATGTAATTTATCTTAGTTTACAAAATAAATAGGAAAAAATATGCATGAGCTTAATTTTTCCGGCTAAGGATCTTTTTAATTGTTTTTTTTTTAATTCTAGGCTTTTTGCGAGTAAAAGGCGTTTCTTTTATATTATTTTGAGTTTTGATTAATGACATTTTCTTGTTTACAAAATAACAGTAAAAAAGTAATTTATACAGTATGGCTCATTTATAGTGTAACAAAGCAATATTTAAAAAAATGACTTATTAAAGACTAAAACAAAAAATTAGGACTGAAAGCAATGAAGGATAGGGATTGTACTATTTTATGGTAAAAGTAACTCTGTAAGCCTGGTGGGGGTAACTCCTAAATTTAAAAATAATTCGTAATTTTTAGTTATAATCCGCTATAATTAAACAAAATTTTGTGTTAAAGTTAATATCGCTGTCAATCTATTATTTATTAAAGCTGAGTTTGTTTTTACGCTCGGTAGCAGGCAAGGCAGTAGGTGACGTCATCATCTAGGCACTAAGGATAATTCGAAAGCTATATAGAAAAGACAACTGACCAAGACTATGACATAACCCAATGTTTATTTACGTTTGTGGGTATTCGGGGTTTTTAAGCAATAAATTGTAAAATTAACACCAAAAATCACGAATAAATAAACAAAAGTATAAAACAACATTTATAACACGTAAAAAGTCAAAATATCCATTTATCAGCATCTGTCAATAGTATCAATTCGCATTTACCCGAAGATGCCAATCTTTGGACACTGAGAAATCGAGCTCGCTCGGCGTATCTGCCCGATGCCAACTCGAACTCAACCGAGCACGCCTCGAGCTACAAATAAAACGGAGCGATTGGGTTTAAAATGCTCTAAGCTCTTTTACTGATATTTTATTTTTTTAAATAAATAAATTTGACCGCCAAGTAAACATGCTAATAATTGTTGGAGAATTTAAAAAAAATCCGTTATTTATCTAAACTTGGGGCTGAAAGATTCCCTCAGTTGCCTCGAAAATCGCACATGACGGTTAAAAGGCTAGAAACTAGTAGTAGTGAAACTGACAAGCATTAATTTAGAAAATGTAACCAAAAAAACCAAAAGAAATTAATGTGTGGTGGTACAAGTTTTGTGGACAGTTTCTATCAAACTTATATTGATTCTAGAGAATTAGCCAAAGATGCTGACAAAAAGTAGGAAATTCATTCTCAGAAAATGATACAATTTCCATTTATACATTAAGAACTTTGCGGGCAAGATTTTGGAAAACGGACGGATTTTTGTCACAGATTTTAACAATGTATTTTTTAAATTATTTAAAACCATATTTCTTTCTGACAAAGCGAGTCTTACAAACAATAGTAAAATTAATGGACACAATCTGAATGAGAACAGTAGCTAAAAAGGCGGTGTTGTTACTGGATTATATGGTTTTTTAGAACATTAAATTGACAGCAATACTGTGATTTTTTAGAAATAACTTACCAAAATTATTACCAGATATTTCTAAACAACTTATGACAATTTGGCCCCAGCACACTGAAGCGCCTGAGTATTACTGTCAATACGCTCGTAATATTCTTGGTGATACTTGGTTAATAGATGAAATGGATATGGCGGGTCAATAAATTGGCATGCTCGATCGCCAGATGTGACTTCTCTTGTCTTTTTTCTGTAGGTTTTTTTTATTAGAATTTTTAACACTGGCAAAATGTCGTAGCAATAACCTTTTTTTGTGTGTTTACTGGCAAAATTCTTACCTGCACTTACCTGGACAAAACCAACATGACAAAACTTTGTTAGGTAAAAGAAAAAAAACTATCGTCAGTCTGACAAATGTGACAATAAACAGTGTGCTTGTAGCTAAAATTTGGCTCGTTTTCTTGTAAAATAGTCTTGTCAAATATCATTCAGAAAGAATTTTTTTAGGCAAAAGATTTCTTGTTTTATTTAAGTTTGTTGTTATTAATGCAGTTTTCTTCATGACATTTTCTACAAAACCACTAGCCTGAGGGCTCGTGGTTTTATTGTAAGTGTCATTGACGAAATTGCCAAGCAACACACTTTTATACAATCAAAATAATTTGCCAACAAATTATTTCTATTATAATATTATATAAAAAAAAGTAATGACAAAAACCCTAACTTCAGTCCAGGACATAAGCAAGTGAATATGCATTACCCTAGATATGTCATAAGGAGTTTAAAGTTCATGTCGAGAAAGAATTAATAAATGTTTGGAACAAATGACCGACACGTGGAGCATCTGTTAAAAAATAATAAATAAACATATTTTTTTTAGTATCCGTAAGTTTTTCATTTATTTAATAAAAAATTGTTAACATTACCATTGACATTTTGTTATCTTTTGGTTATCATCATTTATAAGAGATTACAAATCTTAAAAGAAATTTATTTTTGTCCCAATTGTCAAATTTTTTAATTAGCCGTTGCTTAACGATTGCCTTGTATTAATTTACATGAACCACTCTGTATATTGTAGAATTTTACGTTAGTTAGTTAGTAGTTTAAAACATTTTATTGGGAGGTTTTATTTACTCTGCCAATAAAAACAACATTTTATAAACGAACAAACATATTTTAGAGATACTGATTTTTTTTTATTTGTTGCGCCCCTGAATCAAAAGCAATAGATATCCAGATAATAAAATTTATTAGACTTCCAATTTTATTGCAACTATTGCAATATTTTCTCTGGCAGTTCTTGCAGGAACGAAATTTTTCCTATTTATTTATCTTGCGGCAATTGGATTGCATTTGTTGAGGATAAGGAAACTATTGGGCAGAACTGGACTTAAATAGAAATGTTATTAAAATAATAAATAGAGAACATGACTTACTTAAATAATATTTTATGTACGATTACGGTATAAATGGTTGTTTATTATACACTTTAGTATCCGTAAAATGGACTTTTGTATTAGTAAAATAAAATATATATTTAGTCTAAAAGCCAGCCGCTTAAATCTGCAGGTATTTTTTTTTTTTAATAAAACCTAATTTTCATGAATAATGCATGATAGTAAAGTAGATTACACTAAGGTTGCCTGGCATAATTTAACAACTTAAATTAAATATACCGGGTGATTGAGGAGTATGGCTCAACTTTTTTTTGTACTTTTTCAAATAGAAAAATGTAACTTGGGGATATAAGGTCAAATTTAACGTATACCTTAAATGGCCTTAACTTTTAATTTTTGAGTAAGTACCCTGCATATTTTTACATTTTTGAATTCCTGGGTACATTCTGCATTCAACACTACCCCATGTCTCAAATTTTGACAGCTTTGATTTTCTTTTTACTTTTTAATTGTAAAAATTTGAGAAATGGGATACTGTTAGACGCAGAATATTCCCAAAATTTCAAAATTATAAAAACATATAAGCAGTCTCATTTAAAAATTGGAATTTGATGCCTTTTTCGGTGTAAACCGAAAGTCACTTGTCTTGTCGAAAAACGTCAAATTTGACGTTATATGATATCCTTAGGTTTCATTTTTTTATCTTTAAAAGTACGGAAAAAATATTGTGGTAGTTGCAGCCAAATTTTAACCCTTTTGTATCTATTCTACTCTCATATTATTTGTGAAAATTAGGGTTTATCAAAAAAATAGATACTTGCAGAATTTTGTATTATTTATTTTTCACTTTCTTATGTTATCAAAAACTATGTTAAAAATATTGTTTTAAATCTTAATTATTTACATACACTACATTACACTTCAATTATTATACCTTGTTAATATTACAAAAATTATTTATTATTATTTAAAACATAATTAGACTTTTTTAATATGGTCATACCATCATACAAATTTTTATGATATTTTTTCCTTATAGTATTATCCATGGCTTTGCCTTATAATGACATCAGACGGTCTGGTAAAAAAGATTTGGAAATGTCACAGACCAAAACTTAAAAAATATTTAGAACACGTTTATAATGTAAGCATAGATAAAATTTTGTATGTTATTCCAGTGGCAGCTCGTTGTGAGGGTTTTAACGCGTCGCCTTCACAGAAAAAATAATAAACGAAAAATATATGTTTATAAAATATTAAATTGTCTATTGAAAAATGATATAAAATACTCATACATATATTTATTTAAAAAATAGAAGTATGAATTTAAAAGAAAACAAATTATACTGCACGAAGTATCTACGTTCTTATCGGGCATCTCCCGTATTAGACCGTTAAATCATTTTTCTGGTAGACTTTCGAAAACCAGCTCGTGGACTGGGAATATGCAACATACGCCTCGGTTTTTATGATAACACGACGACGCCACGTCTTGCATTGGGACTCCATCATATTCTCTCTTCAGGTAATGTCCATGTGTTTAGTCCAGCCTTTGCGTTGAAATCAATAAAAAATAATACGGATTTTTTTATTGTCAGTAAGGACACAACAATTTAAATTATCATTTTCGAGTAATGATTTAGTTATGTTCTTAGAAATTGGTGGATATTTAGTTTAACAAAATGAGTGTGATGAATTTTAAAAATTTTAAAACTGATTTCCCCTTTTAGTTTAAAACAAATACTTTATAAAAAATAGTGGGCGTCCAACGTCAGTACTGCAAGTACAGGCAAAGTAAGCAATCGTTTACCCGCAAATTTTACAAACATATATTTGAAAAAAATTGGTAAATGTGAGGAGAATAAATTTCTTTTCTATTCCATCTGTTTATTAGTGGAGATAAGAAGTGTTCTAAATACGGTGTCAATGATCTTAAGCATTTTTCTCCTAAAATAAAAATGCATGAAAATAGTGTTAAACACGAAGACAATATAGTTAGCTTTAAACTTCTCTAAAAAATAGGCATAAGTGTCAAAAATTAGTAATATTTTAAACTTTAACTAGGTATGTATTTGGTTGTATCACAATCTCGTTTATAATCTACTTTTGTATGTGGACCCCTGCGTGTCAGACAAACCACGAGACGCCACTGTGTTAGTCAGACATAACAATGCCTTTATTGGTTCCGTAAGTTTGAAGCCCCACTCGCTAGCTTGCTCAGCTATAAAAATACGCGTCGAATAAAGTTATGCTTTATATGCTTATACCATAAATTAGCTATTATTAAAATGAATGATGTAGATACATTTTGTGGATTTTTTCTAGTTAATACAAAAATATTTTAACAAAAAACACATAAAACACCAAAAAATTTTCTTTACTTACTGGAAAAGTAAGTACAAAATAAATAATTGTAACAATAAAATTTATTTTTTAGTAGTCAAGAATCCTAAAAAATAAAATTATATTATTTTTTTATAATTTGGTTAAAAAACATTTAATTATAACGGTTATATTTTAATCAATACAATATTAAATCTATCAAAAAAGTTTTTCAAAAATTTACGAATGTCTATTATAATTACCTCATTAAGAAAATTTAACTTTGCTTTGTATTTCCTAGAATATACAACTTTAAGCAACACAATATTACCATGGTCAGTTTATCCAGAAATCTCGGTTTTTCATAAATTAAATTTATTCTGGGGACATAAACTTAAGGTCATTAAAAAAGTACAATACCTGGACATAGCACTATAAAGCGGCCAATTGCTTTAGACTGAGTTAGACAACCTGAACCAAGCCATCAGCGACTGCCACTACTGGGTTAATAACAATGGACTTTAATTTATTTGTGCATACTAAGAACATAAAAATGTTTAGCTTTTATAAGATTTTTATCTGTTTGGCTTAATTAATTTAGTTTTTAATTTTGACGGCATGATGTTATATGTTTTTTAGAGTTAAAATATAATGGTAATATTTTTAAGCATATGTAACAAAAAATAAGAAATTTTAAAGTTTTGATTTATTTTAACATCGCCAATATATAATACGCATGGTTAAATATAATTCTCACAAAAATACTTTCTTTATCACAAGAAAAGGACAATGGAACTATAAATTTAATAATTTAACAACATTTAATAATATGATTTAACTGAATGTATAATATAATGGTTATAAATATGATGATTGCGTATTTTACAAAGTAAATAAGAACATAATAATTAGGATAAAAGATATCGTTTTAATTTATAAGTATACATAAATTATAACAATTTTTTTTAATAAACCCTTTAATACTTATTTTGCATTAAAAGAAGCTTTTAAAAGTAATAGGATATAAAATCTAACAGTTTCTTTATATTAGCTTTTTTACTAAACTAAAAGAATTATGTATATTATCTTTAAATAAGGTCTTCTATAATTTTGGAATCCTTTACTATATTTTTATTCAAGAAGCGTTACCAAACCAAATTCTATTTATTAAACGTTCAAAACACAACTTTTATTCAACTATTCCACACACAAATTCTTTTAGATCTGGAAAATAAAAATGTTAGCCTAGAGCACGTTTATCGATATTATAAACCCATTTCCATTTTACTTCTTCAATATTTATATCTTAAAAAATAGATAATAAAGATATCAGTATTTTGTTTATATTTTATTTTAAGGTATAATTTAAGGTCTTAGACCTAAATTTTGGCACATCTAGATTTTTTTATTTTGGATCAATTTAAGAGTTGATAAAAAGTAAATTAAACAATAATAATAAAATGTAATTAGTATATTGACACTGTGAAGTAAATTATTTATCTAAACTACTATTTTAACACTTTATATGGACTATTCTCATTATGCACTTGTGCCTTATTTAAAGAAGAGACTTTATTCTAATATTGGCCCTAATTTTCAAGATAGCTTTTTACACTTATTATACAATATTATTAAAATATTACACAATTGAGTTGTTTCCGCATAATTCAGATCGTAGCAGATTCTTAGAATTTACTTACTTTTAGGGGTCCATTAAAAATTTACTTTTGGCTTTTAATCCGCAACAAAATATTAATATTTTCAAACTCATTTTTATATAAAAATATAATAAAATTTTTGGACCCGTGTTACTTTTGAAAAGGTTAGCGTACCGGTAACCGTAGCGATAGTTTGGAAAGATAAGTTAACAGTTGGAAGTTTAAAGAACCAGTAAACGGATACAACATGTGGAGGTGAGGAATAGTAAACTCTCTCTATTGTTTACTGACTCCCTGTTGCCCCAATAAATTGCCCCATATGGTAGATCTTCCAATTAAGCGTTACCTAGTATATTATCCTTATTATGTACCACAAGTGTCTCAAGAACCCAGTATACAACGTCAAAATATTTTATCTTAAACAAAATTCATATCGTATCGATTACAAACTTAACTCTCGGGTCCAAGTGCCCTTAGTAAAGTGCCCCATCTGGTAGGTGTTTTAATTAAGCGTCAGGTAGCGTCCGCCGTATTATGTGTCACAAGTGTCCCAAGAACTCAGTATACAGGATCACAATATTTTTTCTCTAAACGAAATTGATATCGTATCGATTACAAGCCCATCTCTCACTGAATGCACGTTAAATCCACCTGCAGTTGCAGTGCATTCTTTCCAGAGTGACTAACAAGTCAACGCATTTTTCAGAAACGTAATTAAAACCCGACAATAGGTGTGGACAATTTTTTTTCGGATTAGCTAGCTTGTCAGTAGCAAATATAAAAAGTTAACAGTTGGGGGTTTGAACTACTGATAAATGGCTACCCCATGTAAGGGTAGGGAGTATTAACTTTTCAATACTTCACTGGCTCCAAATTACCTAGTAAAGTGCCCCATATGATAGGTGTTTCAATTAAGCGTCAGGTAGTATAATATCCCGCCGTATTACGTGCCACAAGTGTCCCAAGAACCCAGTATACAGGGTCACAGTATTTTTTTCTAAACAAAATTGATATCGAATCGATTACAAGCCCATCTCTCACTGTATGCACGTTAAAACCACCTTCAGTTGCAGTGCATTCTTTTCAGAGCGACTAACAAGCCAACACATTTTGCCAGAAACGTAGCTAGTGTCGTAATAAAAACCCGAAAATAGGTGTAGACAAATTTCCTCCGAATTGGCTAGCTTGTTAGTAAAAAAGGTAAAAAGTTAACAGTTGGGGGTTTGAAGGACCGTTAAATGTGGTAAACGTGGTAGGGAATAGTAAACTCAGCCATAGTTCACGGGCTCCAAGATCCCTCAGGAAAGTGTTCCATATGGTAGATACTACAAATAAGCATTACGTAATATGATTCCCGCCGTATTATGTGCCACAACTGTCCCAAGAACCCCGTATACAGGGTCACAATATTTTTCTCTAAATAAAATCGATAACGTATCGATTACAAGCCCATCTCTCTCTAAATGCACGTTAAAACCACCTGCAGTTTCAGTGCATTCTTTCCAGAGCGACTAACAAGCCAACACATTTTGCCAGAAAACGTGGCTAGTGTCGTAATAAAAACCCGACAATAGGTGTCGACAAATTTTGTCCGAATTGGCTAGCTTGTTAGTAGCAAATGGCCAGTCGAAAGATATCTACGCGATATTGTTTTTACGATGGACAGAAGTGGATTAAAAAGTTTATTAAGCTAGTTATACATTTAAAATAATTTCTTATAAGTTGTTTATAAGGTAAAGAAAAATATTTTGTTTTTTCTTCGTGATTTTAGTAAGCGGAAAGGAAATTTTGTTTCGGTATAATTGCTTTAAAATACATTATTTTTTCTTTTTTGTAACCACAAACTAAAACCTTTATGCCTAATAAATATATAAGATATTTTAGAGGGTGCAAGTCACTTTCTTAAAAATGTTTTAGCTCTTAAGGAGTTCTTATTACCAGGTTAATTAAACTAAATCTTGCCTCTATTTTTTCTTTTTGATCCTTTTTGGTAAAAAAATTGAGCGGAATCTGCAACCACTAGTTTTTGGCAACTGTGCAAATGTGTGCAAAATTGGACGAAATAAACTGTTTTAAACCACCAACAAATTTTTAAAAGGTTTAGCAACTGTGTAAAAATAAATCTTTAAAAATTTACAAAAAACTAAAAATAGTAAAAAGGGATGTTACATATTTTTAAAAATGTGTTTAATGGTTTTTGGCAACCAAAAGAAATCGGAATCATGTGAGGAAAATTGTACAAGCTTAAATTTTTCCAAATTCACATAAAAAAATTAAAAAGTTACGTAAATCTGCAAATACTGATTTCTGGGAACTATGCGAAAATTACATATATGGGTAATGTATGTGTGCAAACCTGTGCAAACATGATACTTTTAAATCCACTGTGCAAAATCATGCATTCGAAAATTACAAAAAAAAAAAATATAGTAGCGGTGGGGCGTTAAAATTTTGGTAAGTTGATATGAAAAAAATTGCCCGTAAAAAATTGTAAAATATGTACAGGGTGGGCATTTTATTAGGGTCCTATACATTTTCTCAGAAACTGAGGACTTTTGAAAAATAAAAATGGGAGAAAAGTTTCTTGGATTAATTTATACCTTTAATTAATTTAACTTTCACATATACAGGGTGTCCATTCTGTTGGCCGCTGATGTCCATTTCCTTATTTTAAATGGACACCCATTTATTAATATATATATATATATATATATATATATATATATATATATATATATATATATATATATATATATATATATATATATATATTATATATATATATATATATATATATATATATATATATATATATATATATATATATATATATATATATATATATATATATATATATATATATATATTTTTTTTTTTTTTTTTTATAAAATTTTTAAAATTTTTTTAAAAAATTATTTTTATTAAATAAATTTATTATATTAAAATAATTATTATTTATTTTTAATAAATATTTAATTTTAATAATATTATATTAATTAATTTAATTATAATTTTAATAATTTAAATATTTTATTTAAATTATATTTAATTATTAATATTTTTTAAAATATAAATTATATTATTTTAATATATTTTTTTTTTTGAAAAAAAAACCCTTTTTTTTTTGAAGAAAAAATTCCCAAAAACCCCAAAAAAAAATTTTCAGTTTTTTATTTGGGAAAAAAAAATTTTAAATTTGGGTTATTTAAAAAATTTTTTATTTTAATTTTTTTTTTTTAAAAACCCCCTTTTGTTTTTGGGGGTTTTTTTTTTTTAAAAAAATTTTTTTTAAAAAGTTCCGGGTTTTTGAAACTGGGAAAAAATTACTTTTTAATAATGTTACTTTAAAATTTAAATGAACACCCGTATATTTTTTAAAATTTGGATTCTAGGCTCATTCCTAATATAAAATTATAATATATCATATACCTATCTTTGTTATTTTTCAGAAAATTGTTTCCCCCCCATAATTGTAAAAGTGCGGTCGTTTGAACTTTCCCCAAACGCCCTTTTCTCAAAAACTGTTAAAGATAGATATGGGGTATAATAAATTTTTTATCAGGAATGTTTTTAAAATTTAAATATTAAAATATACGGGGGGGTTTTTTTAAAATTTTTTAAGTAACATTATTAGAAAAGTCTTTTTTCGTATTTTCCCGGGAATACCGGAAGTAGCTTTATTATGACCTCCACAGAAAAGAGTCTTCAGGAAAAATAAATTAAACATACTAAATTATAATAAGATTTTTTTTTTTTATAAAACTGCATAATTGCGGTAGTTTGACTTTTTAATCGCCTTTTTTTTAAAAACAAGCACAGAAAAGGGAAAAGGATATAAAAATATTTTTTATTTTAAAAATCCGTAGAATCAAAATTTCAAAAAAAAAAGGGGGTTCCATTAAAAAAAAAAAGTTAATGTCTTTCCGGTTAAAAAACCGGGGAATTGCCGTTTTTAATATCAAAATTTTAAAACTTATAATATAATATATCATCTTAAAATTTGAAAAATATGTTTTCATTCAAGAAAATAAAGGGCTGGGTAGTATTTCGTTGCCCCCTATATATATACAGTGTGTCCCAAATTGGGGGGGGCATGTTTTGGGGATTTGGGGAAAACCCCGATGAAAAAACGGTTAAATGGGGAAAGTTTTAAATTATGTTAGCAAGTTTTTTCCCCCCTTTTCTACATGGTTTTAACTATTCAGGTTTTTGAAAATTTTTTAAAAACCTGAAACATGCATTTTCGAAAATCGGCCATATTTTTTTTATAAGTGAAAATTTTTCAAATCTGAAAACTTTTAAAACAACTTTTTATGTAGAATATGACCAAGTAGTCAATTTTTATTTTCTACGTTTCGGATTTTAGAATCATCATCAACTTTTTTTTTTCCATATGGACGCCATTTGGGGATTTTTACGCAGTCAAATAGTGTTTTTTTTATTCTGATTTCAACAATGTATAAATGTTAAATTTTAAGAGTTTATAACCTCATTTATTTAAAAAAACAAATATTTTCTCAGTTGGCCTTGATCCCGGCGAACGAAATTTTTTTTTTTATAAACAATAAAATATTAGTAATTGGCAAAATAGATAAGCTAAACAGATATATTACAGAAATGGGTTTGTGAACATAGCTATAACGTTAATACCTGTAACCAAAAAAATGTAATGGCGCCCATATGAAAAAGTAAAGTTGATGAATCATCAACCAATAGGGCGCCCTATTGGTTTTTTTCGCAGCGAAAAAAGTGCTTTTTATTCTTATTTCAACAAAGTATAACATGTTATAGTTTAGGACTTTATAACCTTATCCACTTCTAAAAAACAAATATTTTCTCAGTTGGCCTTGATTCCGGGAATGTCATCTAGCGTCATTTAAAGGGTTAGTCGGGTAATTTTATTAATTTTTTTTTAACTTTGTAAAATGGTTAATTATTATATAAAGAAAAAGCTTGATATTTTTAACGGTATTTCCAAAGCTATAAAGTGTTAATATAGCTCCCAAACGTATTTCGACAATTTTCCTAAAAGGCAGCATCCTAAACTAACTGGTTACAAATTTGCTTAATTTCGGAAGTTTTAAAAACCACGCCCTTTAAGAAGTACGTTGAAGAAAATCGACAACGAGATGCTTCAGTTAACCAACATTTTAAAGAAAATCCAACATCTTCAGCCAGGGATGTTGATAGAGAATTCCACATATCTAAGTCAACCATTCATAGGGTAGTAAGGACTATTTAAAAAAAACGTTAATATTTAGAAATAGGACAACATTTTGAATTTTAGGTCGTTATTTTACATCTTCATTTTAGTAGGAATATTAGTTTAGCCACTTTTCATTGTTTTTGTTTTCACTTGTTTCAATTTAATTTGTTTACGTGTAGCTTTGTTGTAACACGGTATTAACGTTATAGCTATGTTCGCGAAACCCATGTCTGTAAAATATCTGTTCAGCTTATCTATTTTGCCAATTACTAATATTTTATTGTTTAAAAAAAAAAGACGTTCGCCAGAATCAAGGCCAACTGAAAAATATTGTTTTTTTGAAAAAATGAGGTTATAAACTCATAAATTATAACATGTTATACATTGTTGAAATCAGAATAAAAAGCCTATTTGTGCGTAAAAATCCAAAACGTCCATATGAAAAAATAAAGTTGATGATGATTCTAAAAACCCGGAAACGGAAAATAAAAAAAATTTACTACTCGGTCATATTCTACAAAAAAGTTCTTTGAAAAGTTTTTACAGATTTAAAAATTTTCACTTATAAAAAAAAAAAATGGCCGATTTTCGAAAATGATGTTTCAGGTTTTTTCAAAATTTCTCAAAAACCTGAATAGATAAAACCATGTAGTCAACGGGGTTACAATAACATAATTGTCCAAGACTTTCCCCATTTAACCGATTTTCTTTTCTATCTTGGTTTCCAAGATCCCCATACATTCCCCACCAATTTGGAACACTGTTATTATATATATATATATATATATATATATATATATATATATATATATATATATATATATATATATATAAGTTACGTCGAACACTTCGGTTTATTTGTTTTTTTTAATTTTTTACCTATTTTTAAATTAAAACGAATACCGTAAATATTCCTTTTTTTTAAATTTGTTTACGTAAAAAGAATAACAGAAGCTTATTTTACCTATATAAGCAGGCAATTTTTTTAATTTTAAAAATGTTACAGTGTTGATATATTTTGTCTATCGTAAAATTTCTTAAGTTTTTTAAATGCAACCTCTTATATATAATATCAAATCTATATAAAGATCTAAAAGACCTTTTTAACGATGTGAATAATTGTCTTCAGGAAAAGTTTTTTTTTCCAAACATACTACACCTTGTATCCTTTATATAATGAATTTATATAGAGGATTTGGTTAACTTATCTTAAACCAAATTTATTGTGTTGATTCATAATATTAAGTATATAGGGTGTAGTATGGTTGGAAAAAGAAAAATATTACTTTCCCTGAAGACAATCATCCATAAGTTCGAAACGGTGGCTCGCAGACCCATGTTGTAATCACATCGTTGAAAAGGTCTTTTAGTTCTTTATATAAATTTGTTATTATATACAGGGATTTGCATTTAAAAAATCAAAAAAATTTTGGCTGCAAACGTAGATTATATAAGCTTTTGTTATTTTTTTTTACGAAAACAAATTAAAAAAAAAAAAAATATTTACCATCTTTTTATTAATTTAAAGATAGGTCAAAAATAAAAGATAAACGCCAATAAATCCGAATTGTGGCGACACAGACCCATACTGTCATATATCGTTCAACTCCTCTTTGAAAGCGCTTTTTAAGTGAACACTTGTGGCCAACACAATAAACACTCTGTATATGTGGAAGTGGAATTAATTAAAGCATAAATTCATCCAAAAAAATTTTGTCCAAAACTTTTTTTTTAAATCTGCAGTTTCTGAGAAAATGTACAGGACCCTTATAAAATACCCACCCTGTACAAAAATATGAAGTGTGTGATATTCATTTTATTTTAAAAATTGAAATTTCGTCATGAACTGACCTAGAATTTGTAATCAAGACAAAAAATTTCAGATTTTATTAAAATTTAAAAATATAATAAAAGAACCTAAAATTTAAAAAAAAATTTTTTTTTTTTTGAGACTTTATAATGGACTGGTTGTAATTAATATGGGGATATCTATTTAAAAAAATCAGTTGCAGTTGCTTTTTATCAGCTGCCCTATATGTATAGCCTGTAGTGAAAATTGAATCCGGAATAAAAATTGACGAATTCCAACATTAAAAAAAAAACGATATTTAATTTATGGACTGTATTTCATGTTTCAGGCCCACATGGTATATAAGCAACACGAGCATATTGGGTTACTAAGCTGTGACTTAGATATAACTCGAAACATTTCCTTAGCTAAAAACCAAATATTTAAATAGGCCTTCTACTGAAATGTTTATGTGTACTAAGTTGGAAATTCGCAAACAAACTAGGTAATATATATTGTCAACTCGACAGGGCAAAAAGAAATGCATGTAATAACTTAAAGCCACTAGTTTGGTTGTTTAGTCCCAAAGGGTTCTAGTGGACAATCTATTCCGGTAACTTTAGAAATTCCTTTAGCTTTGTGTAGATATTTCTTTCAGAGGCAACTCGTTAAATGGGAAAACCAGGAAGAATTTTACTTATTGGAAAGTTTACTTACTTTTCTTTTTGCAGTTCTTTAATAATTTTCTTTTTTCACACCATATTGTCATTAATACTAAATAATAAGCTTGTGTAAATACACTTTATTTTGGGCAATTGTAATTTATACGTGACAATATATAAGCTATGATCTTAAAAGTTATACACTAAAGTCCCGCTTATCCGAACCCCGCTTATCCGAAAATCCGCCTAATTCGAACAGGGCCAGGACATTTTTTTATATATAAAATATAAGAACTGGAAAAAGTCAGGAAAAACAAGTTTTTTCAAGTAACGTTGTACGTTTATTACCGAAACCTTATACCTAATTTATTTATTTGTTAGACACTTACAATTTAAAGTCAGTGATCTTCTTCTCACTCAATGCACTAAATCGGCTTTACACCATCTACTGTTAAAAAATAAAGGGGTATTTAGCGTCTGACCTTTAATATTTTACACATCAGACGCTAAATATGCCCCAAAAAGACCATAATACGTAATATGTGACAAAATTTTGATTAACCCGAATTTTTGCTAATCCGAACAGGGTTCGGTCCCAATTAGTTCGGATTAGCGGGACTCTACTGTATTATTTAGATTTATTAACATTTACTAGAACATATTATGCGTTATGCTGGCTTGGTCTAGAATTGCTATTCTACCTAACCAGCAAAAGGAAAAATATAGAAACAGCTAACAATTCTATACATTGTGTTTATGCATGTACAAAACAAATACAACTATTTTTAAAATGTACACAGCATAATGGCTGTAACATAATTTACCGGCCTATAAAATTTTGGTAGCTTAAACACCATGAAATTTAAACAAAATAAGTATTTTTTAAACAACAAATATTATACTTTTTACATATCTAAGAGTTAAATTCATAAAAAAAAGATTTTTACATTTAAATAAAGAACAAAACATAATTTGTTTGCTTTAAAGTTATGGAGTTTGATAAAGGAAGAATGAAAGATATTTTTTGAACATCCATTATTTTTTAATAATTTAAAAACGCAACCATTTTCAGGTAAATACTTACTTAGTAAGTTATATGACAACAAAGATACTTATCAAGAAACCTATTGCTCTGAAGTCAATAGATGGGATTATGCGGTCAAAGCATGAAATTATCTAGGTTTAAGATCCCATTTGGCTGGTAGTGGTTTTCAAACATTTCTAATATCTACGAACGATTTACGTGAGCATCCAGGGTTTCAGCTGATGACTGCTGCTTTCTTAAGTTGTCTTTTTTTCCAATTTTGCTCTCGGTGTATGCTTTCGGCCTCTGATCACCCCATATATTATTTGGGGTCAAAGAGCGATCAGCGGCTTCGGTTTCTTATCGTGTTGTGTATTTTCGATACTTTTCAGATCGTTCTTTTTAGTTTTGTCTACGTATGAGTTACCACAGTTGCATTAAATATGTAAATGCAGTTGGCTGATCCTTAAGGTTTGCTGGCTTAGTTTTTGTATCGATATTATAGTTCTTTCCGATTCTTTTTATATATTTTTTTAAATGCCCTTGACACATTAGATGTTTATCATAGCTTGTCGTTCTTTTTTACTGGATTTGTTTTCTTCCTTTGCTGTTTCAATATCTGGTCTACCTATTTTGGAAATTATCCATTTGATGAGATATCTGTTTTGATGTTATCAATTTCTTGTTGCAGTGTTTTTAATGTGTTGCAAATTGTCAATGCTCCCCATAAGAGTTTTACAATACAGTGTTTTGTATTGTTGAAATGATTTGACGAAAAGTTAAAATATTGTCCTGTGTGAGTTTGTTTTCGATTTACTGAGAAGTGAATGTGGTTATTAACCCAACATTTAGAAACAGCAAACTGGTGTTCTTTCTTTATCGTAAACCCAATTAAAGATCTAAGCTCATTAATTTCTGATAAAAATTCTTTAACTTTTTGATCGTTGCAATCGCAAATAATTAATGAATCATTCACGTATCCTAGCCACAACTTTGGTTTTTTCTATGCTTCCTCTCATGCTAACTACTGAAAAATTTTAACAATTATATATACAGCCATTCAGAATTAGGTTCGGGAGTTACGTGCCAAAATTTTTGGATGCTATGGAATACAGTGTGTTGCTAAATAATAAGTTCTGTATTATATTGCATCGAGAAAACAACAAAATCCTAAAGCTTATTATTAAATATCATATCAGCAATATCGTTAGACCAAATATAAAAAAATAATTTTTAATGTATGAATTCGGAGACGTTTCTTTCTTTAGGAAGATACTATTTTCACAACAAATTTGAATTACAACATTAAGAAAGGAATTTTTGGTGAAATTTTGCTATATAGGAGTTTTATATTTATTTACTACAAATAAGTATATACAATGTTAGGTAGTGATTAGGTAACAATTACTGTATTAATATGCACCTAGATAATAAAAGGTTATCATGAAATAAAAGAAAATAATTAGCACGCCCACTCTAAATAAGAATTTACGGTAAAAAGCAATTAACTTTTTGTATGACATAGAGACAATGAGGTGATTATTATGTAAAACATGCCAAAAATGCTGAAAATAGCCTTGGATTTTTTTTTATTACAGATGATTATTTTAATATAAGACTTTGTTTTTTAATGAAATAAAACGATAGATGTATTTTATGATTATTCTAAATGTACCTTAAAATGTTGTTCCTGATGTTCTACAGTGATATTTTGTTTTTGAAGGATCTCTTAACAACGTTTAACAATAATCTCACTATATTTGCCTTGATATAGTTTTTCTATGGCAGAAATGTCTGGGTAAAATAGTTCTCCGTTTTTGTTAGTTACAGCACCCAGTTTTCAAAAAAGAAAATGGGATGAGTTATACAAAGATAACTGTTACATCTCATATCTATATAAGCTCACTCACAGTATCTTTAAAATAGTTAGCTTTCACATTTACAAAAAATGCGTAAAAACTAATTTAAAGACACTCTAAGCTCGTTATTCAGTTTTATTTAGCATAGTATCAAATTTTTATCCAAATATATTTTCCCCATCTGTGGACCCACAAATATGCCTAAAACTTTTGCTTTACTAAGACTCGAAAATTTTGTTTTAGACACAAATGCCTTGTTTCATTTAAATTCACTGCTTTACCAAATTACCTAATTAATCACAATTTATGCAAAAGAAAAAGAAATTCTAATCGGGAATTCGTGTTTAGGAGGCAAAAATACATTATAAACTATATATTACGTCTTTGGGTCCGATATATTTTTTTGTAGAGTGGTTTAATGTCTAGGGACGAGAAAATCATTTGGTTTTTAAAAAAGGTTTTAGAATATCAAAATACTGTAGAAATCCTTAACAATTGTAATGTCACAAAATATTTTTATCAGTAAATTTAGTTTACTTGCTTATTTTTTAAATAATTTTGATCTTTGAACCGCCACTGACCTCATACCGGACAACTTACAAATACATTTGTTGGACATGTTTTCCCTGATTTATTTGCAAACTTTCTGCAGCCCTGTCAAGTTAATAAAGAGAAAGTTCCATGGCGCTCAATGGAAATTTGCTTTGCTGTGTCCTTAGAATCGGTAAATGGGGTGTTAAAATAATTGCTTACAATTACCGGAAATTTCTTGTTTTGGCCAGTATTGTAAATTAATGTACGAACGCAGACGTTTTGGTAAGACTTCAACAACTTCACTTAAATATACCTCGTGTTCTACATAAGAATAGATTTGTTTTTTTCTAATATGTTATAATATTTTGATAAAGCATTAATTATGTGTGTATTGCTTACATCCACGTTAAAAGACTGTTATGTAAGGTTACCACAAATTTGTTGTAATAATAAGTAAGACTAAACTATAAAACCATTATGCCTACAGTAAGCAGAAACCGTCAAATATAGCACCAAATTATACCTAAAGTCCAAAATTTCTGTCAGTGACTCATTTAATGCCGGCCACCCAACCGACGAAGCGGCTGAATAAAAATCTAACACTAGTAAATGATTTTTAAGCCTATGATATACTTTTCCGCTCAAATAACAGTGAACCGGCCAAAAGTTTCATCGCCACGTTGTCATAATTCGCTAGAATAAGTTACCCATCAGTGATCTCACTTAAAATAGCACGCCAATATGAATTGAAATCATTGTAATCGAGAAGACAATAAACGTGGCAACACACATTCCTTAGTTTACAACTTGAAGAGACTTGAAAATAAGCGTATCGACAGGGTTTTCGTGCTGTTCGATGATTTTATTTAGTTATTATTAATTATGGACAGATTTTGTAAGTTTAATATTTAATTGCTATACAGGGTATTTTCTAAATATTATAAATTTCTTATAATTGTAGTATATAGATATTGTTTTGTGCCAATTTTATAATAGTTTATCTTATTTAGTGTATATAATTGTATATAAAGATTTAATGTTGTTAAGTGCTTTTAATTCTTTAAACTATGAATATTAACCAACATTTAACTAGCTATCCGCCTACAAAAAAAAACCCAGTTAACGTTAAAAGAACAAATAATGGTTAGAAATTTTTATCATGGGATTCGGGAACGAAATCCAGAACTAACCACTTTGGATGCTGCAGAGATATGTGCAACTTTAACAAAAGTTTTTTCGCGTACGGTATTCCAAGTTTTAAAAGGCAAAAAAACAATATTAGTAATTATTCGGATACTGGAAAATGAGATTTTTTCGCTATTTTTTGCACACTCTTTACTTTTCGATTGTTAAACATGAATCAGAAGCTGTTTTTTTGGCCGCCTCTTACAGTATTTAAAAAAAATAATAATAATTGAATTGTTTCATTCCATTTTACGACATATTTCTTTAAATTCTGTCATTTGCACGAAAACATATTTAAAAAAATCATACTATTTTAATATTTAAAAAAAAAATCATTTAAAAAGTAAGGAAAAAACCTTAATTTTCAATAAAAAGTAGGTAAAACGTTTACGTCCGAATTCAACTCGAAATTCTAAAAATGTTGACCTGTTACCAAGTTGTAATAGTTTTCTTTATGACATTTTTATAAGGTATGCGAACCTTGCTTCACTTGACCCGCAATGTTTGATCAAAAATATTCTCGACATGGAAATCCTAAATATGGAACACGAAAGACCCGAAATAGTTATTGGATTCTACAAGCTGATGATCTCAGGGCTTTCGTGTTCCTTATATAGTGGATATTTTTGATGAAGCAATACGTGTGAATATCGTATTTAATATTGAAATTGCAAGATCGGTGGTGAATTGGCAAGTCGGTGTAACTTGGATTGTCTATCGTTCTGCTTTTACATCTTTTTTAATTTATGTTAAGATTAAAATTTTATTATTTTTTTCATGTAGCAAAATAAAATCAGAGAAGGCAAAATTAAAATAAAAAATGTTTCTTTTTTGGAAAAACGTTGAAAAATCGCCAAAAAAACTCAAATTTGTGTTCTATGACCTCAAAATAGGAGGTGTGCAAAATTAAGCAAAAAAATTACATTTTTCATTAATCCGAATAATGCCAAAATAATATAGGCTTGTTACTAATTTAAAGGGTTGATGAAAATGTAAGAAAATAACTTTTGCTTGTAAAAAATATTTTCATGTTTTGACGAAATTTTATCATTTATTTTCTAAAATGCATACGCCACTGGAATTGATTCCCCTGACCCCACACAACCCGGGGCACTCTAAAAGCGGGCGATGCGTCATTGACAGAAATTTTGGACTTGAAGTATAGAGAAAATAATGAATCTTTGGAAACAGTAGTTAAATTTACATATTTAGGATGCAAATTTTTACCTTTATTAAAGGAACATCTGCTAAAGTTTTTTTAGAAAAACTTAATTTTGGCATAATTACAATTTAAGTTTTAGCTCTTTAAATTTGATGTCAGACCAAAACAGCCACTGAAGACACAAGAACCGCTACTGACAAAACAAGACCCACTAAGTACTTATATTATTTTTTTTGCTCTGTTTCTTTATTTTATTTAGAGCAAAATCCATCGCTTTCCTTTATTTTTTTAAATAAATGGGTTTGCTCAGTTAAATATCATCATCATCATTATTATTATTCGCAGCTTTATTCAACCATTTTCAATTATGGTATAGCCCCCCTTACATGTCGATATATCTGTCTCTCAGCTGGGCCCATTGGTCGCGCATATTTTGTTAAAAATACTCGTAATAAAAACGAGTGAAAAAGGCTTGTGTTACTCCAATCTCTGCTTTTACTTATCAACACCTATTTCTGGTTTATAATTAAGTTCAAGTGTGATTTGGTTATCAACTAACCCCAATAGACTGGGGTTGAAAGTTGATCGACAATACATTGGAACCGGTCCAGACCTGCGCCGGAGAAACTCCTCAACACAATGTTTTGCAACTGTAAAAAGGGATGTAGTGCTAAATGTGACTGCAAAAAAGTTGGATTGTTTTGGTCTCTAGCATGTACTAGATGTCACGGCCTGTCGTGCTCCAATGTTGAATCACTAACAGCACAGGATTCGAATAATATCAACACGGAGACATGTGATGCCTCGCTATTAAGGAAATTTACTTGCACCCAGCAAAAAGAAGAAAAGAAAAGAAAAAGAAGAAAAACAGGGACCGGACGAACGAAAAGAAGAACAGGAAAAAGAGGAAAAGAAATAGACGACTATGATTCTGACGAATAATTTTTCCCAGTTTTTTTTTAATTACACCGCTTTCATTATTTTTAATACTACTTATTTATTATTATTATTATTTTTTTAATTAAACAGGATTACAATAGACCGTGTAGTCCTACCATGAAAGCCACAATAAAAAGACGCGCTAAGTATACAACCTTACGGAAACGTGTGCATATAATGAAAAATACAGCTTTTTTAACTGTTTGAACCTTTATATCTAAGAAACTGGTGGCTCCTAGAACAAAAGTGTTGACGCTGTTTTTAAAATCCTTGTTTTATTAAATAAAATATAGCTTTACAGCTGACTTTTTAATACTTAAATATCTATTTTTTTCTACTGTTTGCGTTGAAAATGAAGAGTTTCCATTTTCCATCAAGTTACGATATAATAAATTAAAATTATAATTTAACAGGTATATACTTTTACACGTAAATTAATGGTAAATAAGATAATTATTTAGTCACGCAGTATATACAATAGATGATACTACTTTATCCTAACACACCTTTAATACCCATGTAGTTAAAATTAATACAAAAAAAATAGTGGGTAATTAAATTAAAATAAGTGTAAGTTTTAAAATGACTATAAGAAAAAAAACCGTTAAAATTAAAACATTTCCCTTAATGACGCTGTAGCGCAATTCCCAGGTCTCTGGGTAGTTTTATTCCGGTTTCATTTACTTCTCGAGGATAAGCAGTATATTTCTTTAATCTTTCTTTAGATAATATCGACTCAGCATAATTTTAGAAGCCAGAAAATACGCCCGTTAGAAAAGCACAAAAGCTCTAGTTTTTCTTTGTGAAGTCTTTTATTAACACCAAGTAGATATCTTTCGTTTTCGTCGAATCCCAGGATATTTCCTCTGAAAATATATTACAGCAATATCTTTGTACTAAGGAAACAATGACGTTTCTATATATTGAATGTCTGGCCCACTGATAATAATTGATTCGATTTTGAATTGTCAGCAATTTTATGTTATTTTAGATAAAAATTTCTCAATTTTCAATATGTCAAAACGATCCGGACTAAAAGTTTTACCACGGTACATAAAATCAGATTTATTTTTTTAAATAAGTAATTTAAATAAAAAATTATATTGTTATTAAAACTTGTTTTATTACTTATATAATAAAGTACTGCCTTTGTCGGCTATTAATTAGGTTAAAATAAAGAGGGACAAAGAGACTAGACAACTGATCCTAAAATATGGAAAAACTGCGGTTTTCTACCATTTTAAGGGATGCATTTTTAAAGATAGGGGTCCAATTTTTATTTTTTTAATTAAAACTCAAACTCTATGCACTTTTTACGCCTAAATATAGATATTGCTTCACAAAAAAAAACGGCTTTTATGTTCCTTAAAACAGTTTATGGTAAAAGCCTTTAGGATTTGTGTAACCGAGATATGATTTTTTAAAGTTGGCTACTCTCATGGTTTTTTCTGATTTTTAATGTTTTTCTTTATGCTTTGTTCTATAACTTTATCCCTGTAGATTTTGGTATAAACAATATGGCATGGAGAAGAAAGCCCATTTTACAACCTCTAAAACGGTGCCTTCATTATTTCCTATCTTTTTTCGTTTTTGAGATATTAAAGAAAAAATAAAAATTTGCATATTAAAAGTTGCTAGATTTTTTTTTATTTTACAGTATTTTTGCAGTTTGTAAAAATATTATTTTGACCATTTTTTTAAAAGCAATGCATCCCTGCCTATACATTTGATTCTGATTTTAAGTTACCATCATCAACTTTTTTATTCTTATAGCGGCCATTTCGCTCTTTAGCACATTTTTTTCTTTTAAAGTGGATGTTTAATACTTTTTTTTAATAGAAAATTCTATAAAGAAAGTAAATGCGAGTGCTTTTCTTACCTTTGTAGACTTTAGTACACAAACAAAAACGAAGATTTACTTAGTGTGCATCGACTAAAATGCCTTTAAGTGATTTTTTTATAATAGAGGCGCCAAATCGGATTCACAAACATATTTACCAATAATAATATCAAGCTGTAAATTTTTTACCGAAAATAGGTGTACATGCTCAAAACCTTTTTCTATTTTATTAACTTTTAAACCTTAACCTATTAGCATGTAAAAAACCAAATGCATCTCTGTCCAAATTGACACAAACACAATGGGAAAACGGCGGCAACATTTGAAAATAGTACTAGAAACACTTTTTTACATTTTTATTTTTGTACTACCTTTTTACGTCCTATATACATTGCGTTTTAATATAATATATTGCTGTGGGTGTTGCAGAAACACGTCTGGCAACATAAATGCTATTTTTCTATAGTCATACTATAAGTAAGCTAACATTCCTTAATTTATAAAATAAAAAAATCTTTTTCAAACCATTAAAATTTCTACATAATCTGGACGACACCGCTCTACAAATCTATAAATAGCTAAACAAACAACACAGGTTCTATAAAGTATTTCTCAGCTAGTAGAGCTATTCTACAACTTTCTCCGTGTCAATTTTAAATTAACATACTTTACGTAAGGTTCACAGGTAACCAAATAGCTTGTAAAAAAACAAATGCATCTCTGCTCCAAATTGACATAAACACAATGAGATAACGGCGGCAACATTTGAAAATAGTAAACTAGAAACACTTTTTTTTACATTTTTATTTTTATATATTATATATTGCTCTGGGTGTTGCAGAAACAGTCTGGCAACATAAATGCTATTTTTCTATAATCATACTATAAGTATATATATATATATATATATATATATATATATATATATATATATATATATATATATATATATATATATATATATATATATATATATATATATATATATATATATATATATATATATATATATATATATATATATATATATATATATATATATATATATATATATATATATATATATATATATATATATATAATATATATATATATATATATATATATATATATATATATATATATATATATATATATATATATATATATATATATATATTGCTAAAATCAGGTGAATTTTTGCAGGCAAATCTTGTAAGTGTTTCTCATGCTTTGTAAATTTTAGCCATTGATAAAAATCTGAACATCTGGTACTGTCAGTAGATAGTAAGTTATGTTTAAGACCTTGACACATTGATTATTAGGCTATCAGTGCCTATATAAAAGGTAATTTTGAATTCTTTTGATATTTTAAAGGTAAAATTGATTTCTAAAAATTTGTTAAGAGAAATTTATACTGTTTAGGAACTGTATATTGACTTAAGTTGCTGATACGCTCCATTGGCGTATCACACTATATTTGGTGGAGTAGTTAGTTGTATATATTTTTTTTAATAAAAACTTGTGTACAGTTATTTTATTCAATGTGTCTTGATTAGCAATAGTCATTTTAAAGGGACGCCCTGTAAAATAACTATTGCTAATTATTGCAAACCTTAATTTGCATCTATGTTTTTTAGTTCATATTAGTCGACAGCAGAGTCTGTCGGCAACTACTTATAATGCGGAAGAGCAACGATTAACGTTTGCTCACCAGTGGGTAAAAGACACGTTACAATAAAAAAATTATTTGTTTGTGGTACTATGGTGACGACACATACAGAAGTCTCCACCACTTCAGGTTATGTATACTACCACTTCACAATTTGTGGCACATTATACTGGAGGACACTATACTATGTGATTCTTAGTTGGGACATCTACCATATGAAGAACTTGACTGAAGGAACTTTAACCCCATGAACTATAGGAGTTTTCTTCTACTTACAGCATGCAGTAAAAAGCACATTATCAAACCTCTCAATTTGGTACGTACCACCCCACACATAATAGCGTCCCTTAGACCCACACTCTGAACTGGCAACCCCCAGACTCCCAGTACGTTTACCTATTTATACTGTTTTTTTTCAAATGCTATTTAGAAATGTATAACAGTAATTTCGTGATCCACCAAAAATGATGTTTAGGTTTTGTTCATATTGGTAAAGTTTATAAATTGTGGTTTTAAATGCTATTTTACTTATAGTTCACATAATAAAAAAACGGAAATTTTTGAACATAAATTAAATATATTTCTATCTGGTTTAGAAAACAATATAAATTAGTTCATATGCAAAGCGACTTTTTTCAAACAGAGAAATTTACCCAAAAATATTCAAGATATAATTTAGACAAGAGACAAATAAAATGAATTTAACGCTTAACAAGCCGACCGTGGTGTTTCAAAGAGCAGCCCTTTGTAATCTAAAACACATCTGACTCATTGTTATTCCTGTCAGATTTATTTTCCCTTTATTAACAACGTATAAGCCCTTCCTTGCCAGTTAGCACTCTGTGTACAAATTGAATATGAAATTTCCCTTTGATCGTCGAGAGGACCGAGATTACAAACCCAGATTTCGAAGCTAAAACGTTGCCTTACCACTCGCCCAACCGGGACACTGGGCAAGTTCTAAATAGGTTAAGACGTTAGGAGACGGCTTAGTACTCTTAGCATTACGAATAACTTAACCAGAATTTAGGACACACGAATAAATAATTTAAATCTTACCAAATAATTAACAATTTAATTTGTCTAAATACATTTTTCCATTCAAAAGTAAACCTTTGAATTGTTTATTTCAACAATTTGACAATAATGTGTCGTATTTTAAATACTTTTATTTATGACTGATCTATTATTGTTTACTAAATATTCATGAGTTTATAGTCTGTCTCAAAGTATACCATGTTAGCTCTTGCCTTCATTTATGGATTATACCTGCCGACAGCAATAAACTGCAGATCGGTAGGTATTAAAGGACAGAACATTAGGGACGGACTTTACTAATATAAAGATTTATAATTTATTGTTTATTTAGGTAAGTATAATCCTAAAATAACATTAAGAAATTAAATATATGCAAAGTTTTAATAAATTTATCTGCATTATCTATACATAATTACATTTTTAATCTAAATATCTAAATCTAATTCTGTTTCACTGTCAAAGTCATCATTGAAATTAATTACAATAGGATTAATGTTGTTTTGGATAAAAATGTAAGAGTCCTCAATTTTTATAATGTGCTGTAGTGAATTTTACCAGCTCTCAACTGGTATGTTGGTAATTACATTTTTTATCAAATCTATAACACTGGGACTTAAAGTAGGTGTAACATTTTCTGCTCTGATCTTTCATTTTACTTGATTCCACAAATACTCTATGGGGTTAAACATACAGTGATACGGAGGAAGCCGTAAGACAGTATGCCCAGACTGTTTAGCCAAATTATCACATACATATGCATTTAATTGCATATGAATTTAAGACTTCCAAAAGATGCGTTTTTTTGTAACTGAATTCAAAATAAATATAATTTTCTAACAAATATTCCTGGATTTCAGTTTTTGAACTTGATGAAGCTGGTGCTTTGTGTAGCAGACGGCTGTGGTAGCTTGCGTTATCCATGACAATAACACTGTTGTTTGGTATATTTTTTAAAAGATAATTTTAAAACCAGTTTTCAAAACGTTCTGCACTTGTATCCACATGACAATCCAAGCTAGAATCTGTCTTCTGAACCAGCGTGTATTATAGTAATGCGTTTTCCTTTATTTAAAGGTGCTTTCGTCTGACAGTTTTGACTGGAATCAACCCACCCTTTGGATACTGTGTCGTGTGTATCGAACCATGTTTCATCAAGGTAAATTATGGAACTGTTTTCTAACCTATATCTTTTAATTTCTTGAGGGTATTAAATCTCCAAGTGCGTAATCTGTGCAATTCCATTGCTACTTGTCTTTTGTCTATTTTGCGGTATTTAAATCCCATTTTACAAAGAACTCTATGGAGGATGGCATAATATTTATATTGATTTCGTCTTCGTCTTGCCTCTTTTTTAGTTTATCCAAGGTAGTCATAACTTCAGAATCACAACCTGTTATGCATCTAATGACAAATGATTTCGACGCGACATAGTTATCCTCTCGTAAAACAACTTTTTTGAAACGCACAGTAAAAACGGTTATTCAACACTGCCACTAAAATATGAGCCAAAATATTTATATGCCTAATGGTTAATACTCAAGAAATACCTGGGCCACTTATAAACAAATGGGTTTACCCAATAACAATAGGTAATAAAATCGTTAAAGGTTTATTGAGGTATGGTTCGTCAAAAGCCATAACGATATACTTTGAGACAGACTATACCAATTAATAATAAAATCCATAATATCCGTGATTCACTAGTAAATAATAATTTCAATATTCACTAGTTCCACTTGCAGTACTACTCGTATTTGATATGGAGTGCGATTAAATCAGTCACTATTTTTTTTACTTTTTAGTTATCATATAAATTGATATGTTCACAAAATGATAAATTTGATACCGACTATTTGACAACTATTTAAAAACAATAATCTGTAAATATATAAAGAACCCTTCAAAAATGCAAGTAATGACCAAACAATAAAATTACATTACCAAAAGTATCCAGAGCTAATCAGAATAACAGTAATGCTATTATTTCGATGACAGAAAGTATAATTTATCTTAGACAGATTTTATACTTTGGAAACATAGCGATCGGGTCTGTTTGTTATTAGAAATAGTTTATACTATTTTACACTTTTTGTGTAAAATAGTGTACCGTATTTCTGAGTAACAAACACACCTATTAATTGTTTCGAGCATAAAAGCAGTGTCTTAGGCATAATTTATGGTAAATATTTAGTTGTTTAGAATACAATTTTTTATAAATTTGGATACATAAATTTCATAAAAGTGAAGTTAATTTGGCCAAAAAATTAATTTTTGGATTTGATATAATAATAAGGATTTTTTTAGGGACAAAAATGTATTATAATAATTAAAAAATATATATTCCCTTTATTACTGGTTATAAAAACAGCTGGCTATAAAACAGTTGTTAAAAACGCTGTCTCTGTTTATTTGCACCAAAAAAAATTCTTTGTTTATCATTGGAAGTCTCGTGCATTTCTTATTGGGAATACCAAAAAAATTGCCGAAATATTTATAACAAGGAGTAATAAGAACTTAAAGGAGAGCTCGAAGAAGAGACATGTTGTAGCGATAACTTTATTTAAAAACTATTGAATAATGTACTAAATTGATTAATGTACTTAAACTAATAAAAATATTTTGTACGACTAAAGGTTTACAATAAATAATTCAAGTTATTAAAGTAAAAGTAAAATATTTAAATTTAAAAGAAAAATCTAATTATTGTACTATAGATTGGCCTATACCTAGTGCGCTCTCATATTTATGGTTCCAGATGTTCGTCTCATAATAACTTGTGCACTTCAAAGCTGCTTTATTTCACTACAAAATATTTATATATACTTATAAACACCCAATTTTTTTTTTTTTTTTGGATCGTAAAATAAGAATATCTAATTTTGTAAACAACTCTTTAATGCACAAATAATTATCTTACTTGTTGTTTTATAAACACATTTTAGTCAACGCTTATTGCTCTTTTCAGTTAAATTTCTTGTTTACCGCCATTTTTTTTATCAAAATAGCCTGGAAACTACAAGAAGATAGTGCCTACGACATTTTTCTTGAATAAAAAAAAACGGCAGCAATTTTTAAAATTTTTGCTGTAATTAAAAAATTGTAGTAAAAAAATATGAAATCACCTTTAGGCATGACTGAATAAGTTTTTAGGAACAACAGGTTTAAAATTATGTCAATAATGTTGCATTTTCCAAAAACAAAAAAAAAACAAGTTTATTGATGTGAGTAGTAAGCGCCAGACATATTACCCATTAGGTTATTGATTTACAATCGGCTAGTGCTACTTGAACTAACTCTTTTCAATTTGTGTCTATCTTCTTTTATCTTAAAACTCCTTTAAGACTTTATTGTAAATGGTAATGTAAGTTCATTTTATTTAAAAAGTATAGCTAAAATAATTTCTTTATGTAAATGTATAATTATTACACTTTAGCGGGAAAATAAGTAATGTAATGTTGCCAGATGTACCTTTAATGATTACATTTATTGCATTATTTAAAAAGTTGAACTATATTTTTTCTTCAAAATGTCTTTACCAGAAAAATTGATAGAAAAGTGTTTTACAGATCTATAACAGTGTGCAAAATTGTTAGAACTACCTCAAAAAACGAAAAAGCAAGCCTTAACATGTTGTAGGCATATTTAATTTGTTTAAAACTCGTACAAGTCTAAGCATTCTTAATTGAATTTAAATAAAAGCCGCTTTTTTTATCATTGATCCTACTCTTACAAAAAAGTTTTCTTCTTTTGCCCCCCAATCGGTGGCATAGTGGTCAGTGACCCTGCGAGGTTCGATTCCCAGAGCCGGAGAGACATATTATGCCAAAGCGTCGAAACATCGCTTGCCAATTGCCTTTACCGCGTCAAAACACCGCTTTCCATGAGATCAGCAAAGTTATGTATATTTTGAAACCCACGTTAAACTGTAGGGCCCGTCTGGATGACATTACCAGGACGTTATTGGGGCTAGTTCAAAGATAGAAGTTATTTGTATAATATTCGTAGTAGCACTACTGTGTTGTCTAAGCGGTGCCGTGAAATGCAACTAAAGGATAAAATGGGTTAAACATCTAGAAATTCGGCACTCATTGTGCCTAGTACGTAGGCTCCATATAAGCCTTTGTGGTCTGTCTCAAACATAAAACCAACGGGCTGTAGGGTCTTGTCGTTTTCATATAGAATTTTGTACGACTGCTGCTACAAAAACTTGGTTGAAAAAAGATTATTTAGCAGCTCCCCACAGACCAACTTAAAGTTCCATTCCACTGCATCTCTTTACAGTGCATTAGAGGGA